>PVIJ01002585.1:0-36489 GCA_004024925.1 Scalopus aquaticus | reverse complement strand
GCTTCCCACCAGTACTTGGCAAAGTGTGTAAGTATCCCGGACGCGGGAGCGGGGTGGGAGGCAGGGTGCGGGCAGGAGAGAAGGTGCAAAGGCATTTCTAAAGAAAACTTGACAGCTGTTAAAGGGAGTCTGGAGGATTCATCCTTGTCTCCTCTCTACTAATGGCTCCCCACCCCTGTTATTCCTGATGGACCCTGGGCACTTCTGGGAAGAGTCGGTAGGTAATTAGATGGAGTGAGTGAGATGGAGGGGCTCAAAGCCTGGCACAGGACAGAGGAGCTAGATTTTTGAGGTGAGCAGCATGGGTAGAAAGTTCCCCTCCCAGTTTGGTTCTGGTTTTCAGGGTCTCATAAAGGAAGGAAGCCGAAAGGTTCTGGAAATACTGCTGCTGCTGCTGCTGCTATTGCTGTATATTTTGCAATTGTGTCTGTGGGCAGGAAGGGGCCCCATGGCCCAGTTAGGAAATTAATCTTTCTGCTCAGTCAGATCCCTTTAAGACAGGTCAGCTGCAGGGACAAGGACAGTGTGTTGCGGAGGTGCATCTGCTGCTGGTGACCTTGGAGCGAGATCATCGTACTCAGCCTAGGTATGTCCGGGGTGTGAGAAAAACCTCAGTCCGCTACCCTCATGTCCAACCTCACTCTTCAGGTCCTTACAATGGCCACCAACACTACATCTCCTGCAGCACCCTCCTCAGCAATTTTCCTCTCCCTGGCTATCATCCTACTGTCTGTGGCCTTCATTGTGGGGCTTCCTGGCAACAGCTTTGTGGTATGGAGCATCTTGGTAAAGATGCAGAAGCGCTCTGTCACAGCCCTGATGGTGCTGAACTTGGCTGTGGCTGACTTGGCGGTGTTGCTGACTGCCCCTTTTTACCTCCATTACCTGTCCCGGAGCACCTGGGTTTTTAAACTGTTTGGCTGCCGCCTGTGCAACTACATCTGCGGAGTCAGTATGTACGCCAGCGTCCTGCTGATCACGGCCATGAGCGTGGACCGCTCGCTGGCGGTGGCCCGTCCCTTTGTGTCCCAGAAGTTGCGCACCAAGGCAGCAGCAAGGCGGCTGTTGGCGGGCATCTGGGTTGTGTCCTTTCTGCTAGCCACACCGGTCCTCGTGTACCGCAACTTGAAGGTAGGGCCCTACAACAGGAGCCTGATCTGCTTCCCGACCTACCCCAGCCCAAGCCACATGGTATTTCACCAGCTCTTCGAGCTCATCACCGGCTTCCTGCTGCCTTTCCTGGTTGTGGTGGTCAGTTACTCCGACATCAGGCGCCGGCTGCAGAACCGGCGCTTTCGCCGCAGCCGCCGCATCGGCTGCATGGTGGTGCTCATCATCCTGGCCTTCACCGCTTTCTGGCTGCCCTACCACTTGGTGAGCCTGATACAGGCGGCTCGCTTACTGGCCGGGAAGGTCAAGGGGCCGGTGGATAAGCAGCTGCACGACGCCCGCTCAGTGCTCATCGCGCTGGCCTTCCTGAGCAGCAGCGTGAACCCGGTGCTGTACGCGTGCGCCGGCGGCCGCCTGCTGCGCTCCGCCGGCCTGGGCTTCTTCGCCAAGATGCTGGAGGGCACCGGCTCTGAGGCGTCCAGCGGCCGCCGCGGCGGCACCCTGAACCAATCAGCAAAGGGCGACGTGGAGCCCGGCACCGAGGACAGCCGCGATACTCCGGAGTGAAGCCACTGAATGAGTCTGCGGAGTGGCGGCGATGGTGGAAGGACGATGGTGGCACGCGCTGCCCCAGTCAGTCTCAGCTCTCTACTCCCAGAGGAGTATGCAAGTGGAGATGGAACCCAAGAGGGAGGGAGGGGCAAGTGAGGAGTTAGGGCCTGGTTCTCCCTGGCAGCTCAGCTCGACAATTAAAGCTGATTAAAACTTGGGTCAATCCTGAGTGGGGCTTGTATGCCGTGGGGGATTGGAGTGCTCCTGTTTACCCTTTTAGGGGTTCCTCTCAATTATTTATATATATATGCATAGAAGAACTAGGGTGTAAGCCGGAGGTGTGGGGATGGGTGTGCGAGTGAGAGGATTCAACAGAGACAGAGTGGGGAGCAGGCAGATGGATCTACTGAAGTACTGTGCTGAGGGGAGCAGCAAGCGAGGCAGGAGAGGTCTGCTGCACCATGTGGGTCAGCTCCCTGGCTAGGGATGGAACTCATGCTGCAGTGGCTGCTGATAGCTTGAGGCACATCCTTTAATTCCCTCTGATGTTTAATTTTGACAAGGGTCACAAAAGCAGATGTAGAAAACAGTCCTTCCTTCCCCTTTCTGAGCCAGGTGGGCTGTAGATTATCCTTAGAAGGACCAATGAAGGAAGACCACCCATGTGGGCTTATTACCCCAGACTCCCTGACTCAGCAAGCAGGCATTCTTAGAAAACTGAACATAGCTGGGACAGCTACCCTTAAAGCCTACAATAGGTATCGTTGTTAGCATGACAACTTCCTGCCAGCAATCTTCCTCCTTGCAGCAGGAGGTGTTCTAGGGGGCTGCCTTCCTCTCTTCCATCTCTCAAGGAAGTTTCATTTGAGATCCGTCATCAGATCTTATCCCCTAGACTATTGCACATTAGCCTTGCCAGAGCCCAAAATATACTCTGCCACAGGGTGACCTCTTAGGTTACGCTTAGGAACAACGATCCCCCAAAGTGAGAGGGATGAGTCATTCTTTCCTGGGCATGACTTGTTTCAGAAAGCCTCAGACTGGCTCTATTCTGAAAGTATTTTAGAAAGATGATAGCTGTGGTGGCAGCCATGTATTTTTTGAATTTCTGCCATAAGGAAAGTATAACTAGGAGACCAAAACCAAAACCAAGGTACAACATCTGCAACCAGCCTGGGATGTCAAGATATCTCCCACAGACCCCAAAATATAAGCAGGTGGGAATGAACCATGGTTGCCTCCTGTCCCACGTGATACTAGTACCTGTGTGGAAGGATGAAGACGAAAACAAGAGGATATCAGAGGAACCTGAGAACAGGAGAACCCCAAACTGTCTATTGGTGCCCCCCGGAAAGCATGCTGGGTCCATTTAACTTCAGCAGCTGAAAACTGGAGGACCAAATAGATTATTTCCCAGGCCTTTACCCATGCCACATAGTAAGCACTGACAGGTGCTTATGTAGTGTTTGTAGACTGAATAAATTGACATTTCCCTGGGTATTCCTTCCAGCATTTTTTTTTTTTTGTGGGTGTGGAGCAGGAAAGGACGAATCCATATGATTAAAATTCTTTATGCTTCCAAAGTATTCAAAATACTGCAATCAGATTGTCAGTCAGGCCGAGGCAGTCCTCTTCCTCAGCTGGGTATACAGAAACAATCCTTCCTAACACACGCACACACAAGCTTGCACACATACAAACACTCAGTTCAGCCAGGAAAGAAGTCATCCTGCTGAGAAGCAAGAGGAAGGTGATCCCCAGCTATAATGGCATCTTCTGATATCAACTGATTCCAGACATCCCAGCCTCTTTATTGAGGATCCTGAAGGAGGAGTGCAAGGGGTGGGAGTCTCAGCCCAGGGTGGCCAAGGGAGGTCCAGTTCGTATCAAGTCTGTGTTTAGGAAGTAGGTACAGAGTTGTCCTTTGCCTTTGACCTTGATGATGCCCCGGCTGTAGCAGGTGTATCCTAAGGACTGCAGAGCCCGGGCTGTCTCCTCAGTCACCTGCAATTGGAGAGGAGTGAGAGAGTGTGGGGGTAGCTCTATTCTCAACCCCCTGCCCCAGCACCTCCAACGTGGCTCCCTCACTTGGATCTTGCCCAGGACTCCTGTGCTCTCCATGCGGCTGGCCACATTCACCGTGTTGCCCCAGATATCATATTGTGGCTTCTGGGCCCCAATCACTCCAGCCACTACTGGTCCATGGTTTAACCCTGACAAGAGATGTGATAAAGAGGAGCTCTGAGGAGGGACATTAGAGGAGCAAAGGGGAGGATGAAACTCAAGAAACCGAAGAGAAGGGCGGGGTGGGAAGGTGCTTAGAAGAACAGAGAGTGGGCGGTGGGAGGGGAGTGTGGCTTAGGGAAGGGAGTGGATGAGCCTCAGATCTCCTGGCCCAGCAGCTCCATGCTCCCACCCCAAGGTGAGTCTGGAGAGGTGTCTAGGGGTGAGCTGGAGAGCAACAAAGAAGGACTTGGGGAGGGAGCGGTGAGGAGGGAGGGGTCTTACCCACACGCAGGTGGAAGCTGTTGAATGAATGCTTGTTGATGACATCCAGCTTAGACCCAAGGGCCACTGCAAACTCCACCATGGTGCCCAGGTGGGTGCAGCTCCGCTCAGCATCCTAGCACAGGGACAGACCGCCAGGGCGGTCATGAAGGCACAGGTCTAGTGGGCCCCTTGGGTCCACAATGAGAGCCCAGAGGAGGGTTGGTAGGTCAGGAAGGAACGTGGTACCTGTTGTGTGTCCTGTCCGGAGGTGGCATTTAAGCCTGTGGCTGCCATGTAGGTGCTGCCAATGGTTTTGATCTTCTCCACCCCGCTGAACTTGGGCTTGGAGAGCAGCTGTGTGAGAGAGGCGACTATGTCCCCAGTCTCGCTTGCCCTCTCCCTGAAGCCAATCCCAGGCCTTTGGAGGCTACAGGAACAGGTTGTGGGTTAAGGACAGAGGTAAGAGGGAGAGTTGGTAGTGGGCTTAGTAGCTAGAGAGGGCAGAGCTGGGGACCAGAGGAGGAAAGAAGGGCTGGTTTTCATGGCTGAGATGATCACAGAGGTGGAAAAATGCTAGAATCCAGGACATGGGGTCTGGGGGACCCTTGGGGTTGTCACCTCATCAAAATCAGCAATTATCTCATTGAGCAGCCGCAGACACTCTAGCCCCTCGTGGTTGATGTTGGACTCGGAGTAGAACTCCTTAAAATCTGGTACTGAGGCGAAGAGGACACAGACACACTCATAGGACTGGTGGTAGAGGTCCTGGGAGAGAAGGAAGCGGGGATGAGGGTATAGGCACAGTCTTGCCCCTTGTGGGTCTGCATGTGCCCACCTTCCTCCTCTGCTAAAGAAGGAGCAAAAGGAGGGAGAGGGGTGTGGCCAGGTCACCCCGGGAATGTGACTCTGGAGTCAAAGATTGGGTCTCATTGTGATTCCAGAAGAGACAGAGGTTTGCAGTTAGGACCATTTCACAGCAATATGAAGGGAGTCACTTCTAGCACTGGGGTCAGGGCTGCTGAGTTATCTTTATATTTTATCTTATTGCTAAAAAGTGTTAAGTCAGTTGACAAAGATAGCTACAATTTGGAAGATGCACTAAACAATAAATGGGAAAAGGGAAATAAGGATAAGATGGTAAAGATTTGAGGTTGGTTCATAAAATGGGAACCATGAAGTCCTTTTTAGCCCTAGCTGGTGACTTTGAACTTCCTAGTAGCAAATGTAAAAGCAGGAACAAGATTCCCAGTGTCTATAAAAGAAGAAGCCAGGAGAAGCAGAGTCTGCCTGATCTTGAGAGCAGAGAGCAGGCAGTGGGGGTTTTAGGCTGTGAACTACTTCTTTTAACACGCCTCACTATAGGCCAAGAACAAGCGCACAGCAGAGAGGGTACATGGTGGTGGTGCGAATGAGAAATGAAAACATGTGGTCCACCTTCTCATGGGTTTTCTATAACAAGATAGTTGAAGCTTTAGAGCAGCACTTCCCAATGGAACGCTCTGCGGTGATTTAAATGTTCCTTATCTGTGCTGTCCAACATTGTGGCCACAAGCCACATGAAATGTGACCCATGAGATTGAGGAGCTAAATTTTCTATTTTAATTAATTTAAACTCAAATGGCCAAACATGGCTAATGGCTCCCATACTAGGTAGTACAAATCTAGAGAGATGCGTAGACTATGCTTTCTGTACAACTCCCACCAACACTTGACAGGGCTTCTGAAAGCTGTGGGGTGGCCATGAGTTGGAAAGGACACCACTTCCAGGTAAGGACTGGGAAACAGATTCTGTGCTCACTGAAGACAGAATCTAAGATTTGCAACAGGGACAGGGGCTTGGCTGACCACACAGTCCACTGTGGCGGCGTCCAGAGAGGGTGGGCCAAGGGTCGAGACTTTCATGTGAAATGAGTCCCACAGTGTCGGTAGCTCAGGAGCCGGGGTGGGGAGTCACCTCGTTGCGCCGGTTCTGGCCAATGAACTGGGGGGCCACGTGTGCAGGAAGCACATTCTCCAAGAGCAGCCGAGTCAAGTTCTCCATCGTCTCCGTCTCCTCTCGCTCCTGCCTCAGCTTTTTCTTCCACAGGAAGTCCAGGCGACAGTAATACTCATTCTGGAGAGGGTCAGGGGAGACACAGTGCAGGAGAAGCTCCAGTTCCTGAGAGTTCCCTGACATGAGGCCTAAAACCACACCACCCCCAAAATAAGAGATAAAGCATAAAGTGCAATTGTCTGTGGGGAGATGCCCTTGAAAGTATATTCAAAGCAGGGTGGATGGAATTGGCATCAGATTTTTTTCCCTAAAGCACAGTTTTCCTAAATTGGATGTGGCAGGTGGAGTGGAGGGGAGAAGTTGAGGACATTTCCCCTAGGGAATGAAGGAGAAAGAAAGGGAAGAGGAAGATTCACTTAGAAGTTTCCAGCGGGCATATCGTTTGGACGCCACTCTGGAGATGTAAGATGAAGGCAAAGGGTGAAAGAGAGTTACAAATATGGGGTCCCCCAATACACACACCTCACCCTTTGTGGGAGACCCAGCAGGGCTGAGCTATGTGGCTTACCTGTCGAGCCAGAACCAGGAGGGTGAAGAAGAAGACAAAAAAGGAGATGGCCCCCATCAGTTTGGGCTCCTTCAGCACCCCTGGCCTGAGGAAGCCATGGATTAAGGTTGCCCCTCGTCCTGTCCCTTCCCGGTTACGGTCTCCTCCCCGCACCCAGTGCCCATGGAGCCCTCAGCTTCCCTCCCCCTTTGTCCTGCAGGTAATTCAGGTCAGTGAATTGAGGACAGCTCTGCCGTGTCCCATGTCACTCCTGATCCAGAGGACCAAGGCACCTGGACAATGCATTTTACTATGCGCACCTGGAGTCCAAGGGGCCCAAGTAGAGGCGGGCGATGAGGCAGTCGGACAGCCAGGCGTGGGAGTGCAGGAAGAGGGAGCATGAGGCTGCCAGCCACAGCAGGAGGAGCAGCAGCTTCAGTTCGAAACTCATGTGCAGGAAGAGGGAGCAGGAGAGGAAACCCAGGACACAGCAGTGCATAGAGTACTGTGGGGTCAGGCAGGGCGGTCAGGAGGGCGCACATCTCAAGGCAGCAGTGGGGGAACATGTGAGGGCCCCTGTCCTGCCCTTCCCTGGGAACAGATCCTCTCCAAAGGGCAGGGGTGACGCACGCATGCACGCACACACCAACTGTGACGGTCTCAATCCACAGGATGGGGTGCCCTTCGAGTAAGCAGGTGGGGGAGGGCTGTGGAAGGCTCTGGAGGAGGAGATTCGGCTACTCAGTATACTCACTGGGATGCTGATGAGAGGCAGAGACCCCGGGAGCTCCCAGGAGAGGTTGAAAGCCACAGAGGACACATTGGGCGTGTGGAAAGGACAGTTTGAAGTTGCTGGTAAAAAGAACTGCAGAAGGGGATGAGGAGTTGAGGCAGGCACAGTGGGGCTGTCTGGGGTTCAGCTGATCCCAAATGAGTCAGGCCCAGACTGATCTCAAGGGGCGGATTTCTGACAGGCGAGGGAGCCTCGGTGCAGGAGCCCTGGCTGGGGTGACTGGGGCAGTGTGCAGGAGTTGAGGGAGCGGGTGTCATGAGTCTGCTCTGCCGTGGCTCCGCTGTGTGATCTCTTACCAGCCACTTAACCTCTCTGGGCATCAGCTTTGCTTTCATGACTTGGATGGGGTATACTGATTCCTAAGCTATCTTTCAGGGGTAGAATTCTAGGAATGATTGGAAATTCTGAAAAAAATCAACCAAACCCAGCTCCAAAATCACAGTGAATGAGCTAAGTTATGAAGATCTGCCTACGCAGGAAAAAGAAAGACTGTGTTATTGCCAGTGACTGCCCAGGAGGTAGATTGTGGGTGGCTGTAATTTTTCCTTTCATACTTATGCAACATTTTTGGCATCTCTCGCCTTCGTCCAGCTGCCCTCCCAGATACAGTTTCCCGGGCAGCCCCTGGCAGGTTCAGTATGTCCTAGTGGGGGTGCATAGTCCCCCCATGCCCGCACCAGGCTGGTAATGGCCATGGCGAAGACCAGGAGGATGGTGGTGGTGCCCAGGGCGACTCGCAGTCCAGGCCGTGTGGCCACCAGTCCAGACAGTGCGGGCCGCCAATGCAGCATCTTGGGACCTTTCAGGACACACCTCTGTGGAAGGAGCATGGCATCTTAGTCCTGGGGCTGGGGCACCCACTTCAGGCCTGGTCATGGCCAGGGTCCCAGCCTCCCACTGCTGCCCCCAGCCCACCTCACCGTCAGGTGCTCTGAGAAGCAGACGAAGAGGAGGAGGAGGAAGAGGAGGAAGGTGATGCTATAGGTGATGGCCAGAGCTGGGGGCCTATGGGAGACAAGAGGGAGGACTTGAAAAGCCAGTATGGGCTCACTCTGCCCTGGGAGGGTGCTGTGTCCTCTGGGCTGGGACATGGGGGAGAAGCAGTCCTGGGACTCTGAAGTGGCTGCCGATGGACCTGTGCAGACAAAAGACACGTGCTGTGATCGGGTAAGCTGAGGGCTCTGGGCGGGGCTAGAAGGCACAGAGTCCAATTAAACAGGGACAAATCTGGAAGGGGGCAGAGCGCTCAGAAGAGTGGCCGAGGCTGCACCTGACCATCTCCAAGCCTTCAAGCCAGAGACCTGGCTTTTACCGGGCTCAGCTGGGAACAGGCCTTGTCTCCTAGCAGTGGATGAAGGAGGAGGACCTACTTTCTAAGCTCAGTTGCTGTGACATTTGGCCTTCTCAACATGGACAAAGCCTCCTGCGTGGGAGTGTTGTCAGGATGGAGACGGGCCTGCGGAAGTGCCGGGGTAGTGGAGGAAGCCACGTGATACTCGAGAGTAAGATGAAGGCTGTGATGATCACAGGCCCCCAGCGCACATTTCCTCGTGGACTTGGGGGTCAGTGCGCCGAGTCCCAGGGAAGGCAACAAAGGAAGAAAGTGTAGGTCCGGATCAGGAAGAGCCAGGCGGTCTGTGTGTGACAATCAGGGCCTCCCGGGCCTGGGGTTCGCTCACCTGTTTGTCACCAGCATCTGGATGACGAAGTTAGAGAGAAAAACCAGGAAGGCGCAGGCTGCGTAGTATTTGAAGGCGGGGAGTGCAGAGAGTCGATACTGGAAGGGAGGTGGTCAGGATGGAGTCGGTGGCACGAGTGGCGCCCATTACCTTCAAGGCGGCAATCCCAGGTAGCGCGGGACCCCAGCTCACCACCCACCCTCCAGCTCAGTCTCAATTCAGTCTCCTGGTTCTCCAAGGATCTGCCCTCCTCTCTCCCAACACCCCCCAGTAATTCAACCTACGGGATGACTTTCCTTTTGGAGAGAGGCACAAGCCCCTCATCCCTAGGATCACAAACTGAGCACACCTGGCTCTGGAGGGGAGGTGAGAGCACAAGGCCTGCCCCTTACCCCAGGGCCAAAGGACTCAGCTGGGAAATCCTCTGGCGCCTCCTCCCTGGCCCCAGCCCACCTCTTTCTCCATCTCCTTCTCTCGGAAGTACAGTGTCAGTGGGTTGAAGTCCTTTGACTGTTTCCACTGTCTGGTGGGAGATGGGGGCAGGGAACCCCGAGAGGAAAGGGCAGGGCAGGAGGGGGTCGTTAGGTGGGTCCTTCCCTGGGAGAGCAGGGAAACCCCTCATTTCCCTCCAGGCATCAAGGGAGCACCACCCCTCGGATAACCCAGGAGCCTAGGGCCTCCAGGCCCCCCAGACCCCAGCCCTCCTCTGTGCTGCGTACTTCTGAGAGTTGAGCTGTTCGATGACTTGGAAGAACTTGGCGTCCCCCGTGTCCAGCTCCTCATCTAGTCCCCGGGGGGTACGGCTCCTGAACAGTGAGAGCCCTCGCTGTGAGTATCACACCAGAGACCTCAAAAGCACCTGGACAAAGCAGGAGCAGTCCCCAGGGA
Organism: Scalopus aquaticus; assembly: GCA_004024925.1. Taxonomy (NCBI): domain Eukaryota; kingdom Metazoa; phylum Chordata; class Mammalia; order Eulipotyphla; family Talpidae; genus Scalopus; species Scalopus aquaticus. The sequence continues at coordinate 26,437 of PVIJ01002585.1, read as the reverse complement.
GGATGGAGTTAGGCATCCCAGACAGCCCCACTCTCAAAGTCGCCCGGGCCCCTCACCGATCCAGGCTCCACTGGGGGCTGAATGAAGCCAGGGCCTTCTCCTACAGGGAGAGAAGAGGGAGAGGGAATGTGGGGAGAAGATCAGCATCCCCCTCTGCAGTGAGGCATTCCATATACAAACAAGCCCTCGACCTTGAGCATTTGACCTATTTCTCCTACATGTAGTGACTTTTCTTTCTCTGGCCACCAAATCCCACCTGTCCTGAAGGGAAGGTTCACTTCTACTCCTGAAAGTCTCCTCCCGACTCTCTAGACTCTGGGGTCTTCGGCCCCTCTGCTTTCCTCCTCGTTTCTATCACTTACAGAACAGCCCTGCATCTCCCATTGGGATGAGTGGCTGTTGACGCCTTGCATCTCATCTTCCCTAAGTGCTACAGAGATTCCAAAAGGTGCCATAAAGCCCTTGATGGCTTAGTTTGAAGTGGCAGTGCAGAGCATTCTGACACTTCTCTGACCTTTTGTGATGGTCAGGCTGAGGTGGGAGGGGGTGGAGGCAGAAAAACAAAAAATGGAGAAGAAGGGAAAGAGGAAGAGAAACCTGGCCACAGTCACTCTCTTGCGCAGCAAAGGGGCGGGGCAGCGTGTGCAGAGATAGGTGTATGCGTAGGCAAGAAAAGTGGTGAGGACAGGAGCCCAAGAGGAGGGTGAAGCTGGGGCCACTGCTCAGGACGAGAAGTGTGGTGACATTCCCCTGCTCCTCTTGGCTAGTGTAAGGGACAGTTCACAGGGGGCCTTGCCATTTCCTTCCCCCTCAACACCACTACACCCACCAAAACGTGTGCGTGTGAGCAGAGAGAGTGGGAGATGGAGTTGGAGCGTATCTTCTAAGTGTGACCCCATCAATGCTTCTACGCCTGGGCCTAACTGTTTTCAAGCTGCCTAGCTGCCCTCAATGCTGTAAGGTCATTGAAGGCGGGGAAAACCTCTCATTCATTTCTGTCTCTTCAAGAACTAGCCTTGGGCCTGCCACATAGTAGGTGCTCAAAATCGGGGAAGGAATCAATGGATGGATGGTCTATACCAACACAAGCACTGACCACCACCCCAAAGTTCCACATTGTCTAAGAGTAAGATGATCGGGAATCTCAGGATTTCTAACTCTTGACTGAGCCCCTGGAACTTCAGGGGCTGCCAAACGGATTTCTGGGTTGGTGAGGCCTGCTTCAGGAACTACCCTTGAATAGGAGGTTCCTGATGCTTCTTAGCTTGCACACCAGTAGGGATTTGGGGGAGGTCTGGAGTGGGTTGGGGTACATGCCCACCATGGGGATTGTTTGTAACATTATCTCAGAGTCTATGGGTTCCCAGTAGACCCCACCTTCCATTCCATCCCCGCTTGGAAGCTGTATTGCAAAAGTCAGCAGAGTTTTGGATTCTTCCTTCCTCTCCCTCTTGTCAGACTAACCCTTCTGACCTCTCCTCTACCCTATGTTGAGGCTTGAAACTAAGTACTCCCTGGAGTACTGCTGCCAGTGTCTCCCTACTCCCCAGTGTTCACTGATCTCTGGCCTGCTTTCCTGTTGGGTGGGAGAAGCGGGGGGCGGGAGGGGGGAACGGAATACAGAAAGGGAACTCATGAATAATCCCATAAATCCAAGCAGATCAACCAAGTAGAGAAAATTCTGGAAGTTCTGCAGAAAGGTGACTAGGAATACCAAAAAAGTCTTGGGAAAATGAGGTAAAATAGAGGAGAGAAAGCTGAGGAACATAGCCCCAGGGTAAACTTGTAGGGACATGGCCTGGGCCCCTGGGACTAGTGACCAGGTGCTGGTCACTAGTCATCAGACATCAAGCCCAGAGCGAGTGGCCGGGGAGATGCAGGCTCTTCCAGATGCTGGCCCCTGATCACCCGAAGGTTCATAGACTCAGCCAGCAGTCAGCTCTGTCCTGGCTTCCCCTCGACCTGGGGCAGGCCCACTCCCCCCTCCCACACACATCCTTGCTTACAGCGACTTCCTTCTTCTAGGCCATGTAAGGTTCTCACTGTCACCTCGCTCTGCATGTACAAGTGCTGGGGAGGAGGGCAACAACCAATTTGCCCCACCTTCCCAATCCTCCTGGGGATTGAAGAAGAGAGCCTGCAGCACAGGAATTGAGTCAAGCAGAGCCATTTCCTGGTGGGAACGGCTGTGCAGCACTGGCCCAGAGTCAGGAGGAAGTGCGGCCTACGCCTATGTGGTTCTAGGGGAAGGGCTTCCTGAGTGGAGCTTGGGGAGTGATAGCCATGGTGCTTATGAAACCTTGTATCTTCTCTGAGGTGAGCTGGGAGGGCAGTGAGCTTTGCTCTTTCACTGGAAAGAAGAGCAAGGAGGGGCCTGAGCAGGGACTGGGGGGACTAGACAGTGTGGACCGTGGGATGTCACGTGATGCGCTCACCCTAGGGGTACACATACCGGGAGAGGGGTAGAGGTGGACACAGGGCTCTCTACGTGGCTCAGGTGGGCAAAAGGCTTGGCTGCACCCCAGGACTCCAGGTAACGGGTCATCAGCAGTGATGGACGCATCTTGGGGCCCTCAAGGGAGGACAGCAACCCTCCCGCAGAGCCTTTTTCATCCTCCTCCTTGGCCTGGGGCATACAAAGGCTGAGAGTCAAGATCACAAAACCTTCCCCATCCTCCCCTGAGAAGCTGTATTCCCTCCCCTCACCCCTAACAGACACTTCAGGATGGGGAACTCAGTCTCTGGCTTAGAAGAGACCAGGACTGTTGTCTACGGGTGGCTTGGGTGGTCTAATCCAGGGGTCCTGACTGGGTTTTACCCGGGGATCGATGACCAAGTAGGTAGGCTCCCCCAGCTCCCGAAGGTACGGGTCCCGGTGTTCCATGGCTGCATCCTCCACGGCATAAGCCCCTGCCAGTAAGGCCAGTGTAGCCCCTGTGATGTGTACACGTCTAGAAGGAGAGAACAGTGGGAGTCAGGAGGCGGGCCTCCAAATTTCTCATTTCTTTTAAGGATCATGCTTAAGGGTCTGACTTCAAGCAAGGCCTTGTGCTGGAGGTGGTGTCTTCCAGCTCCCCCTCACTGCACCCCAGGAGCTCCCCAAACCCCACCTGGGATTGTACTCATTTTAAGGAACTATGAAAAGGGTGGCAGCAAGTGGGAGGCCTGCCTAGCTTTTCATAGCCTCCTGGAGCTCCAGCTCTCACCCTGGCACGCCCCCTGCCTCCATGTGGTTGGCCAGTGTGACATCATGGGACCAGACATCATACTGCCACTTCTGCAGCCCGATGACTCCACAGAGCACGCTGCCCGAGTGCACGCCCACGCGCATGTTGATGTCCACACCAGTGGCTGCCCGCAGTTTCCTGAGTGGGGTGTGTGTGGGACAATCTGGGAGCTGCCTCGGCCCTACCCGTGCTGCACCCTCCCTCCCGCAAGGAGGACTTCCACTACCCTGCCTGCCTCTCTCCCTCACCCATCCCGGGGTGCTCGGCTGACCTGATGGCCCGGCACATGTCCAATCCCATGCGCACGCAGTTGATGGCATGGTCTGGCAGTGAGAGCGGCAGCCCAGAGACGCAGTAGTAACAGTCTCCGAGGATCTTAATTCGCATGCATTCATGCTCCTGGAAGGGTGTATGTGCAGGGGTAGGGGGATACACCTGGTTAGAGGCCAAGAGTCAGGAGAGAACTGGGAAAAGTGGAGAGCAAATGTGGAAGAAAAAAACCTGAAGAACTTCTGAGGTTGGGAGTGTCCAGTCAGATCTAGGGACACCCTTAACTTGATATGGGACTGGCTGAGGTGGCCCAGGCAGGTGTCTTTTTCAGGATGGTATGCCAAAGCTTGGGATATGTGATTTTCCCAAACTTCGGCATGTGTAGAGTGTATCTGGATTTGAGCACATGAAAGTAGCCTCAGGATTAGAGGTTTTTTGGGGGGAGAGGAAGGCCTCAGATTAGGTTGCTTGGGGGCATCCCTGGAATCTGAGTAGGTGGCTCAGCTGAAGTTGCATAGAGCAGAAATTTCCCTTGGAAGGGCTTCCTAAGGTTGGGGTATATGAAAATATCTCTAGATTTGGCTGTAATGGTCCAGAGATGCCTATGTTGGGGTTTTGATCAAATTTGGGGGTGTTGTGGTTGGGGCATTGGTGGCCACGTTGAGGAGTCTCTCCAGGTTTGAGGTATATGGTAAGCATCATTGGGGATGTTTGAGAGGGACTCCTACTTCCATCCAAGTATCTGAGAGTCCACCTCAGCTCTGACCACACTAGGCTCTTATGAAGCTGGACTTTCCCTGAGAAGGTGGTCTCCAGGGTGGGGTGTTTGAGCATGGGGAGGGAGGACCCTTCTGACCTTGGCGATCTGGTCGAACTTGCCAAAGAGCTCATTTAGCATGAGCACCAATTCCTTAGGGGAGCACTCACTGGCCAGCCTCGTGAAGCCCACGATGTCAGCATACAGCACACTGTACAAGGCAGATTGCATCAGTGGGGCCATGTTCTCAGCCCCACTGCTCCCTCCCCTCCAGCCATCCTTCCTCCTACCTGACCCCCTGGTGCCTCTTGACATACAGGCTGTGGAAGTTGTTGGTGCTTTCTGGGCGTGACCCCTGTCCAGCCTGCAGGCGGGCCATGATCTCTGCCTTCATCTCTCGGGCCAAGTAGGCAGGAAGGATGGACAAGAGAAGATGTTCCTGGGGAAGGTCATTATGAGCGCCAACCCTTCTGCACCTGAAATTTGGAGCCCCAGACCCCTAAACCAGCTAGGAATCCACACACTTCCCCAAACTTACTAGGTGCTCCCAAGGTGCTTTCCTAGATCCTCCCCACCACATACAGCTGGGTTCTAGCTCTACTTCCTACACCAATCAGCTTTAGGAACTGAACTCCCAAATTCGATGCTGGAACTGGAGTCATTTGTTTAGTATAATAATGTCCTAAAATGCCTTCACAAACTTCAGCTTGTTTAAGCCTCACAACAACCTTCCAAGGCGAGTCACTACGACATTTTGCAAAGGAGGAAACAGAAGGTCAAACGATCTGCCCCAAATCACATGGCTTGCGAAAGAGCCTGTTTGAGTTATCTAAACTACTGCTCTCAGAGCCCGGGAGTCCCTAGTTCTGAGGCTCACCCCGCCGGGTTGACCTCCCAGGCCCCGCTTCCCAGGCTCCCCTGACCTGGTGCTTTTTCTCAGTGTCCAGTCGCCGGCGTGAGTGCAGGGAACTAAGCGCCTCCCGGAACGTGGCGCGCAGCGCTCGCTCCATCAGTGCTTTGTGGTAAACTCCAACCACGTTCCCGCACAGGAACAGCACCGCGTTTGCAGCCAGCTGTGGGTGAGGGTCAGCCTCAGAAGGCGCTGGACCCGGGTGGGGTGGGCGTGGCTATGTGTGTAGCTGGACTTGGTCTCCAAGTGGACTGGGGAGGACTCTCCAATTAGAGACCTAAGTATTTCGAGGCAATCGGCGCCACAATGTGGGATCCACAGGGGGTGATTCTCTTCCCCATCCCCCCTGCTCCAGACTCTTGGCTGCTGCACCAACATGGCCTCTTAGGTCCAGAAACCTATTTACACACTTTTCCTATGACTGGAACACCACTCCACCACCCCCATCCCATATGCCACCGCCCATTTTTAGTCTCTGGGAAGGTTCCGTCATCTGCTTGTGTCCCCACCCCTTGGTTCTCTGGTGAACTCCCTTCCCCATGGGCCCAGAACGCTCTCCTGGGGTCTACAGGCATCAAGCTGCAGTGGTGTATCAGCTTTTGGGGGGCAGGGCAGGGTCTATCTGTTTGACCCTATGCCTAGAGTTGAGCTTTGTCAGAGTCACAGTGCCGTAAATGTTTGATGAATGCCCAGACAACCAAATACCGGCAGGAGAGCCTGCCCAGGCACAGCCTGTGCTATGCGAGTGCTCACCTGAGGCAGGAGCGCTGGTCTTGAGTCCGGCTGAGGCCCAAGATACAGCCCAAGGACCAGCAGGTGTGAGAGCGAGGAGGTCAGGCCCGCAGCAGCTGCGTCCCGCATGCCCAAGGGCAACATGGCATACCCGGTGAAGATGACAAAGAGGAAAAAGGACACCTGTGGGGGAGGTGAGGCAGCATGCAGGCTTAAGCTGCTTTGCTGTGGCTGAGATCTGGGATGCCAGCTTCCCCTCTCCTAGTCCCAGGCCTAGGCGTCTGCCCTCCCCCTCACCTGGTCCCATGCGCTCACTACGCCTCCGGTGAACAGGAAGCCATGGCCTAGCGCAAGCAGCGCTGCCCACACCAGGACGGACAGGAGACGCGTCCAGCGCTGCAGTCTCTGTTCACGGGAAGCCAGGCCCAGCAGCAGCGAGAAGCCGCCCAGAGCGCACAGCACGGTGGTCAGGAAGCTCGGGTCTGAGGCCAGTTCCTGTGGGGAGGGGGAGCACTGAAGCTAGATTGGCATGTGGCATCTGAGGAGCTTGCCTAAGGAGAGGGAGAACTAGTAGCCCCTTGGGTCAGTTTTGAAGAGTCTCAAACCCAAGTATGCAAAGGAGACAGGGCGCCTCTGCTTGACAGCAATATTAGGTTGAACCATATGAAACTATCCATAATTGCTTTTCATCTGCAGAGCCAGCTATCTCACACAGTTCCACCCGAACTGTCCCACCCACCCTGACAACCTGGTCCTTCCCACAGAGGCCATTTGTGAATCCATGACCCTTATCAATTCTTGTACCTGTCAAATAGGTATCAGAACACCAACCCCCAGTCCCGAAGCAAGTGAAAAATCCTAGTTTACAGAAAGCAGTTAGGAAGAATGTATCCAGATCTGGCCAATTTGCTGCTGGTTATTTCGTTCTCCGAGGCATAAGGCTTGGAGTGGTAGGGTCCTGCACTAGCGTGCTCGGGCAGTAGGGGGCGTCTGGGATCTGCCTCGTCGCCCCGGTGGCGCTCTTATCACCCAACTCAGGGCGTAGGACGGCCTCTTAACCCCGCCCTTGGTCCACATTTCTTCCTGGATTTCGAGGTGGACCAGGAAGGATTGGTCATTCCCACCTTGTCTCCCAAGAGTGAAAAGAAAACTTGGAGCAGGCTATTTCCAGAAATGGAATTGGAACCCCTCCCCCCAAAGAAACTGGAAATTAGTTTATTTGGGAACTAAATGAGGGGGGGATGGAGGGTGCTCTCTCAGAGTCTGTGGGTACTGCTATCCCACAGCCCCTAAGAGAGAAAAAGAATTAGAAAACGAATTCTCAGGGGCCCTGAATTCCACCACCCCTTCCCCTGGAAAAAGGGAAAACCTGGTGTTGGATTTAATCTAGAACCAGTAGCTCCCAGAAGTGCGTGGGGTCTGCCAGTGCTCAGAGAGAAATGAGCGGCATCCAGGGTTCAGCTATCTCCCTGTGGTGACCCAGAAACTGGCCCAGAGAGGTGGGATGACTTGCTCAAGGTCACTGCAGTTCTTAGCAAGGCTCAGCTCTCCTTTCCCGGCTCCCAGAAAAGAAAACACATTGTGAGAAAGACCCCCACAAGTCTCAGCCCCCAAACGTCACCAGGCAGTGACCCTCCTGGCCCCCCAGAACCCCGCTCACCCTGCCGCTGGCCCAGGCCACAGCGAGCAGCGCCAGGAGCGAGCCGAGCACTATCAGCAGCAGCAGCAGCAGCAGTGGGTACTGCTGGCTCAGGCTGTAGTAGGTCTCGTAGAAGAGGTCTTCGCTGGGGGGCGGCCGTGGGCTGAAGAGGCGAGCCATAGTGTCCCCTGCCTGGATCTCTCCTGCTGCGCTGCCCCCAGAGGGTGGGGGACCCCAAGGCTGGGCTGGGAAGGATGGGGAGGTTACCGCCCGTGGCCCCACTCAGCCCCAACTCCCCCCCCCCCACACACCTGATCCAAACAACTTCTCCCCCAGGTCCCAATCTTGCACCAAACCCATTTCCTTTGGGCAGGCCTGTGACCTCCCACCCCACTTCTAGTTGGCAGTGAGGGTACTATCAAATTCTCCATTTTTTCTCAAATCCAGATTGAGGAGGTACGCCAGTATAAGCTTCGCAGCCAAGGATACAAAATTTGGGGTTGAAGCATAACAGCCTGGGTTCTCTCCCCACCCGGCGCCCATCTCCCGGTCCCCGCGAACTCACTGCCCACCTTGGAACTCACTGCCCGCCGCCGCGCCGCCGTAGAGTGGGTCAGGCCCCAGGCAGGAGCAGACTCCCGCTCGCTGATGGCTCAGAGCTCCAGGCAACAGGCGCTTTACTCCAGGCGCCCCGGCCCCCTCCCACTTCCCTGATGGGACAGCCCGGCCCCTTCCCGTGCCGGCGCCGGAGTCCCCAGGTCTCCTCCCCCACACTGATTGTCTCCGGTGACACCACCACTTTTCTCCTTGGGCACCCTCAGAGAAGAATGCAGACCGTGGGAGAGATGCAAGAAGTTGGGGTGAGCCTGGCTTGGACGTGGGAAGAGGGCTGGATTGGGACCTGGTTTGAATGTAGGGAAGAATGTGGGGCCAGATGGGGGCAAGGATCTAGGTCAGGATTGAGGGGAGCGCTCATTTCCCTCCCTCCCTCCCTCCTGGTGGCAGCTGCTGTGGTTCCTCCAGGCTTCCGTCTGTCTCCAGCATGGGGGCACATCTGTGCGTAGCTTTGTGGAGTCACAGCTTCCCACTCCCAGACACCAGCTGGGAATCAAAGGGCTCCACTCCCCAGAAGAAATGTGCTGGTGAGTGCACATGTGGGTGTGAGAACCTGGGGGCATAGTGCAGGGGACAGGATGGGCTGGGGTCTTTGAATTCCCAAGGATCTCCCTCCTCAGGACCCCACTGCCTGATCTCTGAAGAAAAGAGAGGCCAGTGGGACTACAGCCTCTACCCTCAGAGTTTAGGTTTAAGGTGGGGTCTCCCCCCCTTTAGAGGAAGTGCTCCACCCAGAGATATATAGGCCTAGGAGCCAGATCTCTAGGATTCCTTCCTGCCACCAGCTGGGACCTGACCTTGTGTGCTAGGCCACTGCTGCCCTCACACCCCACGCCAGGCCTCAGCATCCAGCTTCCGGCCGCTGTGAGACTGCAATGCCTCCTCCTCTGTGGTCGATGTCAGTTCCCCAGCCTCCCAGCCCAGCCCCTTCAAATTCTGTGCGGCTCTTTGGTTAAAATTGCATCTTGTTTATTGATTCTTGGAGACACAAAGTCAGTTCCGGTGCAGACCCAGGGACCCTCAAAGTCTCGGTTAGCTGCCTCCATTCCTCCTCTTATTGTATGGGCACTGCAGGCCACTCCAGGCTTCAGGTTCTTGGGGGACCCTGACAGTGCCAAGGGCCTGGTATCGAAGAGGTAGTTCCTTGTCGAATAACCAAGTAGTTGTTGTTTCCTATCTGCACCCCCTGGCTGTGCTGTATGACAACACGTTGGGTCCCTTTAAAAGAAATAGGAGTGGTGGGTTAAGTGGTCAAAAACTCAGGAGCAGCTGGGCAGCGGCACCTCGTGTTCATCCTGGGGAAATACACATATTGGGGTCTGGGCCTGTCTGTCAAGGTGTGCCTTTGGCCTTCCCCTTCAGGCTGCCCCTTCAGAACAGAATTTGCACAAACTCAAGAGTGCCAACTGCTGTCTGAGAACCTGATATTTGGATCTTTTTCCACTGGGAGTCCCTCTAGACCCTCTAGACTGATAAAGGAGGAATTTAGGGGCTCACAGCACTGGTGCTGGGGAAAGTCAGAAGGTCCAGGGGGCAAATCCAGACTTTGCAGTGGCCTCAGCAGGATTTGACCCCAAAGTTCTTCACTTATGAAATAGAAAGGTTAGGGTAGATAACCTGTAACCCTTCTTCTCCCCTTTCTCCAAGATAGTCTGGGTCTACCTATGGGCTTGAGAAATCAGCTGATGGAAGACTTGAAGAAGGGAAGTGAGGAGTGGGGAGTAGATACCTGGTACTGGGTTTGGTCCTGGGGCCCTGGGAGGCCAGTTGGTGCCATGTCTTCCACCTCTCTGCGAACAACACAGGGCTCTCATATTCCCTGTCCTGGGCCCTGTTCCCCACTGCATACTCCTCAGTCCCAAGTTTTTCCTGGGGGGACAGGATTCCCAAGAGTCCTAGTGCATCCCTTACTCATGTCAATGTCTCACCTGATTTCCTGTGGGTCCAGTTTGTGGGATCCGAGGTGAGGTAAAGCTGGGCATCTGGTTTCTGAAAGGGGGTGTCTCTGGACTTGGGGGAGGGCGGGCTGTTGAATTAGAAGATGTCCCCACCACCTGCGCATATTGAACCTTCTCTCCCTGTGCCCTCATCTGCTCAGGAAAGCCTATATATTTTTCGGGGTCCGGGCTGGGGGGCGCCCTCAGATTCAGGCTGCTCAGCCTCTCAGTGATCACGGCATCAATGCTTTCTGCGGTTCCCCCAGAGTCATCCATTTCTCTCCTTCCTGTGCTAGGCTTGGGGACAGACAAATACATGTTGCTGTCCCTGTGCTCAGACAGGTACTTTTTCACCTGCAAGGACAAGGAAGTTTGCTGGGCATGAAGATGGGAAAGCCAGCATAAACCCAAGGGAGGAGTCTCCTGGGCTGGCCTCCTGCTGTCTGAGAACACAGGGGTGGGGAGGGAGAGGATGAGGGGCAAGGCATAAAGAAGAGTGGTCAGTGGCGAGCCACTGGGTGGCCAGTGGAGCCATCCCTGCCCAGCTCATGGCAGTGGCTGGTCTTGTCACTCACCATGGAGACAGCAGCATCTACTGCGTCCTCCTGTACCTTCCGTGCCAGACTGAAAACATTGCTGGTTTCATCTCGACAATCTAGAGGGAAGGCAGAGCAGGTGGCAGGTGAACAAAACTTCTTCCTGGGGGTGGGGGGTGGGGAGGGAAGCCCCTGGCTGACAGATCCAGACCTGCCAGCTGAATGGCTGCTTACCTTGGAAGGTGGGCCGAGCCTTGGGCTCATAATTCCAGCAGCGCTGCATTAACTTTGTCAGTTCTTCCAAGCCGGGCATCTCAGAGCTGGGCTGGGGCAGCTCAGTCAATGGGGGTCTCATCTGCCTCTCACCCACGGAATCCTGCACCAGCGATGTTCGGGGCACAACTGGGGCGGCCGTGGGGGAGGGGAAGAGAATGCATGCAGGGTGTGAGCAGCCTCCTACTCCACCAAGGAGGCGTGCAGTCCAAGGGGAAGCGAGAAGGGAGTAAGGTATTCTGAGCAGGGAAGCAGGACGAAGAGAGCTTGGGGGCTTGTGGGAAGAGAGCACCTAGGTTTAAGGATCCCAGAGTCTGCCTAGAGTCTTACTCTCAGCTTCTCTTCCAGCTAGCACTGCCCACATTAGGATCCCAAAGCTGCAGAAGATACAAAACTAAGTCTTAGCTCAACCTCTGGCAAGACTCCTCTCCATAGACAGTCCCCTAGAAGGACCCAGAGAGGTGCAGAGGTTGGGGATGTGTGTTTGGAGTGAGTCCCTTACCTGTAGACATCGCTGGCCTGCGTGGCCCGCCGGTTTCCGTTAGCCAGAAGCTCTGGGGCCAGGTAGGCTGGTGTGCCTCCGGACTCTGCAGAGCCTGCCTCTGACTGTGAGCTTCCCATGAATGTGGACAGGCCAAAATCTGCCACCTGCACAGGTAGGTAAGAAGGGAGAGACAGGGCCAGGCAGCCTCCAGAACTCCAGAATCCCTTCCTCCAGTCCCGGAAGGGACAGTCCAATCTTGTAAAGAGTTAGGGGAAGGGTAAGATGAGTGGGACTGTTGGGTTGGAGGTCTGGGTCCCATCTCTGGACCCAGAGGCTGGGTCAAGGTCTGCGTCTCCTTGGCTAGGTCAACCGTGGGTCTCTGGAAGGCCTGGTGAAATGGGCCTTTGTAACTGACTTTATGGGTTACGACCTCAAGCACCTGGTATGGCAGGAGCTAAAGCTCCTGGTTGGGCCTTCACCCTTGGGCACCCTGTGTCCACGGGGAGATGCTGAGGGTATTCAGTAGATAGGACTGCAGCAGGTCCCCATGTTCAGGGGGTGGGCCTGGAGCAGTTTGGGGGAAGAACCTTGTCCAGAGACTGGGCTGGGTGTGGAGGGCTAACCTTGGCGTGTAGCTCTGAATCCATCAAGACGTTGGAGGGTTTGAGGTCCTTGTGTAGAAGCACCGGGTTCTGGCTGTGCAAGTAACACATCCCCAGAACCAGTTCCTTAAGCAGTCGACAAAGGAGGGGCCAGGGCCGAGGGCAGTGGGGCTGCAAGAGCCCTGCCAGGGAACCGTTTTCCATGAATGGAGTCACCAGAGCCGGCCCTGACAGGTAGTCCCACTCCAGCGTCTCTGTGACTCCCAGCAGGAGCAGCACAAACTCATTCCGCAGATTTACCATGGCCTTCACCTCCCTGGATATCGCCTTCCTGCACTCCAGGAGAGAGGAAGTTGGCTCGGTTCCGGGAAGATCCCTCCGCTACTACTCAGTTTCCAGTGCACTGGGGGCCCCGCCTCCCTGGCCAGAAACCCGCCAGTTCAAACCTTGGATCACTTACGAGTTCACGATCTTGACCGCCACATCGTGACCCCATGTCCTATGTTGGGCTCGGAATACTGCACCGAATCCGCCTTTGCCAATGAACTTCGGGTTCTCCAGTTCCTCCACAGGCACCAAGGAGGCTGGGAGACCGCTGGGCCTGAGAGAGGGGGCCTCTTCCACCAGCTGGCAAAGGCGCCAAGTCCGAAAGTGCCAAGTTCGTGCAGCTCACTGCGCTCTCACTCCCTGTTCCCCTCCCCCCAGTTACCCCGTGACTCTGCCGTGTTAGTACAACCCTCCTCAGGTCCCCACATCCCACCCGGCTTTGTCACGGGCACAAAAGTGCCCCCCCCATTGTGTGTGTGTGTGTGGGCGCGCTGTGTGTGTGTGTGTGTGTGTGTGTGTGTGTGTGAGAGAGAGAGAGAGAGAGAGAGAGAGAGAGAGAGAGAGAGAGAGAGAGAGAGGGGGAGACAGAGGCGCTGCAGATCTATAGCTACTCTCCACTCACCATAACTTGTCGCCAGACATCGGGTTGGGACTTCTGATGTTTCACGTCGAAAGTATAGAGTGACTTCTGGTGGTCGGTTTGCAGCAGAGAGGGGTCGGGAGCAATCTCTAGGTTTAGGCGACAATTCCGGTTCCCGCGTCACTCTTTCTATCCCAATAACCAAACACAACTTCCTTTTCTCACTGGCGCCTCAACGGTCACACCCCCAGGGCGGGGGTGAGGGGTTGCGCAGAAGGAAGCAAGTACTTTTCTTTTCTTTTTCTTTTTTTTTTAAAGATTTTTTTTTTTTTATTTATACATACAAGCTGGGGTACAGGCCAGAGGTGTGGGATGGCGAGAGGGTTCACCAGAGACAGAGCAGGGAGCAGAACAGGCAGATCAGAAGTACACTGCTGAGGGGAGCAGCGGGCGAGGCAGGAGAGGTCTGCCCCACCATGTGGGACTCTCCCTGGCCGGGCGTCTCGAACTCGCGTCGCCGCTGCCGACAGCTCCACAGCACAGCACTCAACCGCTGCGCCACCGGGGAGGCCCACTTTTCTTTTCTGACTAGTATTTCCTCCAGTACCTGCTGCTTGCCAGGGCCAGGTTCTGTGTAACTGGGCATTTAGGGTGCCATGGAAGGAGTCTTTGCCTTCCAGGTAGCCACAGCCAACCCGCTGTACAGACTGTGGCTCTCCCTTTTCCCCTTGGGTTCCCAGATCAACTTGGGTTTCCAGCCTGGCCTGGGGTAGGGAGGGGATGGAGCCTAGGAGGATTTATGGCTCTGAGACTCTGCTCTCCCACAGGTGCCTAAGATCTATAAAGCTCACCTTGTGCCAGGTGCATTTATTAGCTTAATTTTCATAATAACCCTGCTGGAGGTACTGCTTTTATTCTATATGGATGAAGAAATTGGAGGCACTAATAGTCTATACTTTGTCCAAGCTATAGTGGAACTGACTTCAGAGTCTCACTGTAAACTGTCGGGTTGTTCTATTTTTATGTAGAATTCAGGCTGTACCTGTGGCTGAGGAAGGTGTGAAGTGTCCAACAGTGTAGTGAAAGGTCCCTGCCTGTACCCTGTACACCTGCCCAGTCTCTGAGAATGTTTTGCTGAAGCAAGCCTCTGTTGATGATTACCTGTGTGCTGCCAAGACCAAGCTGACCTGCTCCTAGACCACTGTGGTTATGCTAGATGAATTGGGCCAGCCAGAGGAACGCTGACATTGACAGTGCCCACAGGTGTCCACTGCAGTGGAAGCACCTTAGAGTCTCCCTGTCTACCTCCCCACCATACCAAATCCTTCATGCAAATTCTCTGGTTAATTCATGCTCCTGACAAGCTTATGCCCCGAACAAGGGACTTTGAGACTCAGGTACTTGGGGAACCTTAAAGATTTAGGGTCAACAAAAGTTGTCTGTATTTTACTTGCTCAAGACCTGACTGTGCTTCGAGTCTGTGCTAGATATCGATGGCCCCAGGTACTCAGTCCTTCAGTTCTTACTGGAAGGTGCTCACCTGGGTATGCACTTTTTGTTTTGCACAGTGGTCCATAGGCTCTGCTGATGGGACCAAAATTGACTAGTAGTTAACTGGTTGTTAAAACAACTAGGAATTCCAAGATCCACAATATGCATTCTGGTGGACTCAGTCCATGCTATTTTGGATATATTTAGGGGATTCAAATAATTACAAGGAAGAATTAGGTTTAGATCTTTAGATTAAAAGACTTAGATCTTTAAGGATTTAGGAGTGAAATAGCGTAATCAGATAAAGAATCTAAAGACGCTGTTGTGAAAATTTAAAGAAATAAAAGACAGAAAAAAACAAGCAAGTAACAAGTAACTATTAAAAACACACCCAGATTAGTTTAGGAAAAAATAGAACATAATAAATTTAAGAATTATATGTAATATTAAAATTAAAAGGGCAACACTTGGTTCAACAGAAGATCCAGCTAAAGAGAGATGTACTGAAAGATGAATCTGAAGAAATTGTCCCGAATGCAGCAAAGAGAGACAAACAGATGGAGAAATTAAGAGACAAAGAATGAGAAGGGCTATTATCAATATATATCTGTCTGTCTGTCTATCTACCTACCTATCTAATAGGCAAATAGAAATATGTTTACTGGCTGGTGGGTTTGTAGGTAATTTTTAATTTTCTTATATTTTATATTTGTATTTTTATCAGAGATCCTGCAGCCTCTTTCTCCTACCTGCCACTGCCTTCAGCCAGAAATCAGTTCTTTGTTTCTTGCATCTCCCTCATGATTTCTTGCATCTCTAAGTAGGGCTGTTGACATCACCTTTGATACTTGATTGCAGTAGCTCTTGGAGATCTAATGGGGAGGTTATTCCAGTTGAAAAAGATGTCGTGAGCAAAGGTGCAAAGTCCCCACTGTGAACTTTGGAAAATCAAGGAGTCAGACTTGGCTGAGGGATCTTTTTTTTCTCTTTCGTGCATCAAACATCACTATTGTCATTGACATCAATAATAAAAGTTAGATTTTTTTTTACACTTGACAAGTCACAAAATGCGTTCACTATAAGTCATCACAGTCCTGTGATTTATCAAGTTAACAGTCCTGTTATTGTCAAGATTTGTAGATGAAAAAAAAAAACCTCCTTTTTTTTTGATCTGGATATGAAAGCAAACATAAAGTGATAAGAACTTTTTCTTTACTGAGTGAGGCAGGATGGATCCCTTCCATTGGTGCCAGGCTCATCAGGGAACTGTTATCTCTGCTCCCAGCTGCTGAAAAACAAACCCTCACCAGAGGGGGAAAGGGTGTAACCACCAGCAAATGAACTCTCACTTTTGGGGACTGGGCTGTATTCAACATGGAAAAGACATAAACAAACCCCCAGGGTTTTAGCATAGAAGAGTTACTGGAAAAACATTTCACTAAAGGGACATGTGATAATGTGATTTATAATAAATGATATATGTTTGCCCTTTGACCCCATTCCTGGCACAGAACTCCTATAACCCTTGGAATTGCATGTGATAAGAGCTGTAAAAGTTAATTAATGAAATGACTTAATTAATGAAATGATTAATGAAAAGTTATTAATGAAATGACTTTTGGAAATCCCTTAGGTCACCTGAGGATGGGGGCTGGTTGTCAGGGGAACCAACCTTATAGTTGGAGGGTTGGAACTTTCAGTCTCATCCTAATCTCTGGGGGTGGAGACAGTTGCTAGTGGCCAATGCATTCATCAATCATGCCCTTGTAGGGCAATATCCATAAAAACCCTACAGGAGGGCCTCCCTGGTGGTGCAACGGGTTAAGCGCAGCACTACGAAGCTGTCCACAGCCACTGCAGCAGGAGTTCGATCCCCGGCCAGGGAGATTTCCACATGGCACAGCAGACCTCTCCTGCCTTACCCGCTGTTCCTCTCAACAGTGTATTTCAGTTGATCTGCCTGTTCTGCTCCCTACTCTATCTCTGGTGAATCCTCTCACCACCCCACACCTCTGGCCTGCACCCCAGCTTGTATGCAAAAATAAATAAATCTTAAAAAACAAACAAACCTAGAGGACTAAGTCTAACTCCAGTCCTCTCACACACACCTCGCCCTGGGTGTCTCTTCCATCTGACTGTTTCTGATTTGTTTCCTTTTATAGTAAACTGGTCATCTAGTAAGTAAAATGTTTTACTGAGTTCTGTGAGCCTCTCTAGCAAATTCATGAAATCAAAGGCAGGGTCACTGCTTTGAACTTTTAATCAACAGCTGGCTTGTCAGAAGCACAGGTAATTAACCTGGATTGGGTTCTGGCAAAAGGTGTTTGCATGTGTGAAACAGTCCTGTGGGACCAAGCCCTTACCTGTGGGATCTGACTCTAGGTAGATAGTGGTGGAACTGAGCTGACATCCGGCTGAGAATTGCTTGGTAGCGTGAGAACAGTCCCCTCTCCCCCAACATCACAAGCTGGAACTTGTACAGAACTCTTAGGATTCCACCTGCAGTTGCCTCTCTTCCTACCTTTGGGGTTCTTTTGGGGGGAACTACTTCTAGTGGTAGGGCACATTCTTTAGTTCTTCAAGCAGGCTAGGAGCCCTCTCTAACTTGTTTTTCCTTAGCAAAGCTGAGAGACTTATGCTTTCACAAAGAACCATGCTGCCCCCAGGACCACCTGCCCCAGTGAAATGGAATTACTTT
Source organism: Scalopus aquaticus (assembly GCA_004024925.1). Lineage (NCBI taxonomy): Eukaryota > Metazoa > Chordata > Mammalia > Eulipotyphla > Talpidae > Scalopus > Scalopus aquaticus. The sequence goes on along the minus strand of PVIJ01002585.1, from coordinate 9,359 downwards.
TGGTGACTCTTTGGCAGAACCTAAGTTGCCTGTCTGCACCCCTGAGGTAAGGGGTAAGGGAGGATGGGAAGGGAAAGTTCTTTTTATTCTACTTATTCTACTTTAGTAGGATGTGACTAAAAAGATTTTGATCCATCATCAGTGATAAATGTCCACATACATATAACAACCATAATGCCCTTATATCCAAGTGGAGTCTTTTTTTGCTTTGCTCTGTGTCCAATTAATGTTGAAGATCTAATTTCTCTGTTCTCCCAGCTTCTTTCATCCTACTGGGGCAGGTCGCTATGCTTAGTTGCTTTCCCAGTAGAATATTCTACCTTTTAAAAATTTTTAATAAGGACTTGAGTATAGCCTAAGGGTCAAAGGTATGGGTTTGAAGTCAGGCTTTCTGGGATTGATTCTGGCCCTGCCAGTTAGTAGCTGTTTGTCATTTAGCAAGTTACTCAACCTCTCTGAGCTTTAGTTAATTATAATACCTACAGAATCGGGTTACTGTGAGGATGAAATGGAATAAGACATGAAAGGACACCACATTTCCAGGCACATATTACATGCTTAATAAGTGATGGCCATTAATACAATAAACATTATTGTGTTTCAATCTGAGGATCATGTCTAGTTTACAATTTATTTTATTTTATTTTTTGTAAAGATTTATTTATTTTATGCATACAAGCTGGGGTATAGGCCAGAGGCGTGGGGCGGCGAGAGGGTTCACCAGAGACAGAGTGCGGAGCAGAACAGGCAGATCGATGGAAGTACACTGCTGAGGGGGCATCGGGCAAGGCAGGAGAGGTCTGCCGCGCCATGTGGGAATCTCCCTGGCTGGGCGTTGAACATGTGTTGCTGCTGCCAACAGCTCCGCAGAGCAGCGCTTAACTGCTGTGCCGCCAGGGAGGCCCTACAATTAATTTTTAGAGCAGAAACAAATTATTTAACTACTGCTCAGTGAAATAGTTTTTCCTTCTTGTAATACCCAGCCCCACCCTTTCCTCCCGAGGCCTCTTTAATGACTCACCCCTCAGGTATTCTATGGTCTCTACTAGACAGATGTCCCGAGGGGAGTGACTGAAGCAAACACTGTGTTGTGTTCCTCCTTGTGGTCTACAGGAGACAAAACTATGGGGCAGATTATTTTTAACCCCATTCTATGGCTGACGAAACTGAGTAGGTTGTGAGAGGTTAAGTCACCAGTCCAAGGTCACACCACAACTTTGTAGAATAGGGTTTAAACCCAGGACTTCAATCCATGGTCTCCAGCTTCTGCACAGAAAGACACTTGAGCTCCATGATGAGCTCAGTGGGTCACATTGTTGCCCCAAGGATGGTCTGGGGCTTTTGGTGTCCCATGCCTCATGTTGCAGCTTGGTAGATGGTCCCACAACTCTGCTGGTGTCCCCTACAAGGTCCTTGCCTCTGTTTCTCTCCTTAATGACAGAAGTGCAGCAAGAAGAGAGCTAATGCTCTATGGGCAGCCTTATCCAGTGGGGGCCTTTCTTTCCAGGTAAAACTGTTAAAACAGTTTTAGGTCAGTGGCCAAGCCTGACTTTCGGAGGCCCCTTTGGTGTACATTTCACAGTTCCTTAGAGGCTCTCTGGCCAGACTGAGCCTACCACACTAGCTAATAGCTGAGTAGGTACTTTTTACTGGCATTTTCTTCTCCTCAGACTCCAGTGCTCTGCTCTCTCCTGACTGGTCCCTGGGACAGCCCCTCAGGAAGTCTCACATTCTGGTCTCAGAATGTGAGCACAATCCAAGCTCTCAGCCCTGTTTCCTCCTCATTGTTTCTCCTCTGAATGTCTTTGTGATTAGGAACCCTCCTTATCTGGAAAGAAAGGGGAAAGGAAGGGAACAAAAAACAAATCTAACTACCTCAGAGAAGGGGCCCAATGTATTCATTCTGGTGCTAGAATGTCTCAGAACTCTCATCTGTTATCTCATTCAAATTTTAGAAACAAATCTGTGGGGCAGATTATTTTTAGCCCCATTCTATGGATGATGAAACTGAGTAAGCTGTGAGAGGTCAAGTCACCAGTCCACAACTTTGTATAAAATAGGGTTTAAATCCAGACCTGGGCTTTCGCTTTATAGATGAGTGATTTCGCTTTATAGATGAGGTCCTTTGATGGAATCTGGAAGCAGAACTTGAATCAAGTGAGATTATTAGTTTTTTTTTTTTTTTAATTTAAATGTTTTAACAGTTTTACTGAAGTAAAAGTGACATTCAACAAACTACACACAGAGTATACTGTTAGGGGCAGCACACTTCCCCAGGGGAGCACAGCTCATGTCTGCCATCCAGCTGGGCCCACTGCTATTGTTTCAAGGACCAGATAAGGCCTGGCAGTTCTAGGAGGCCTAGGATGGGGCTTTGAAATATAGTTTCCCCCATTCTAAAAGAAGGAGTGGGGAGTAGTTTCAATTAGTCATGGATTCAGGGGGAGTGATGGGGACAAAGTTTGCCCCTTGCTCCGTACCCAGAAAGGAAAAAAACCTCAAATACCCTAATACTTTGTGGCCTCCATGCAGCTCTCCCCCTTCTGAGCCTGCCGGCTGCCTCTCACAGTGCTCTGTCCTGCCCCTGCCTAATAAACTCTGGTGCTGCCTTCATTCTGGTGCTTCATGAAATTCTTTCTTCAAGAGACACCAAGGACCCTCTGGCATTGTAGTCCCTAACAGTACAATGTCATGACTTTTGACATGTGTTATGCCTGTAAAACCATGACTGTAATTAAGATAGTGAACATATTCATCACACCCTAAAATTTCCTTGTGCCTATTTTCAATCCTTCTTTCTGCCCTTCTTGGCATTCTCCCCTTTCTTGGCAACCACTGCCTTCTGCCCTTCTTCCCACTACCCCCTTTCTTGGCAACCATTAATCTGCTTTCTGTCCTCTTAATTGGTTTGTGTTTTTATTTTTATTTATTTATTTATTTTTTAAAAGATTTATTTTTTATTTATACATACAAGCTGGGGTATAGGCCAGAGGTGTGGGGCAGCGAGAGGGTTCACCAGAGACAGAGTGGGGAGCAGAACAGGCAGATCAGAAATACACTGCTGAGGGGAGCAGCGGGCGAGGCAGGAGAGGTCTGCTGCGCCTTGTGGGATTCTCCCTGGCCTGGCGTCGAACTCTCCTCGCAGCTGCCTGACAGCCTGTCGAACTCTCCTCGCAGCTGCCTGACAGCTCCACAGCTCAGCGCTTAACCTCCACAGCGCTGTTTTTATTGTAGATAGGTGGAATTACATAGTATGTATTTTTAGCCTGACCTTTCACCCAGTGTGAGAATTTTGAGATTCACCCATACTGTTGTGTGTATCAATAGTTCCTGTCTTATTAGAAACAATTGTATCCCATTGTGCCACAATCTATTTATCTACCTGCTGACAGACAGCATGTTTTGGCTATTAAAAAGAAACACCTAAGAATATGTGTGCAAATCTTTGTATGGACATATGCTCTTGATCCTCTTGGGTAATATCTAGGAGTGACTCCATCATATGCTAGGTGTATATTTAACTGCCAAGCATTTCCCAGAGTTGTACCCTTTCCCACGACCACCAGCAGTGTATGAGAAACTCAGTTCTTCTACATCCTTCTAACACTTGGTGTGTTCAGCTTTTTTTAACACCAGTTATTCTGATAGGTAGCCCAATGTGCTTTTAATTTTCATTTCTCTAATGACTAATGATATGGAGCCTCTTTTCATGTGTTTATTTGCCATTGTTATATTTTAGATGAAGTGTCTGTCTAAAATTTTCTCTACATTTTATTAGGCTAATGGAGTCTATGAAGGGAGAAGGGAAGAGACAGAAGGCAGAAAACCCTTGTATATTCAGGGCAGGCCAGCAGAAGTAAAACCAGTGAGAGAGGTCAGAGAGGAAGAAGTAGAATCAGGATCCCCAAGGAGAAATGATCAGAGCCAGATGCTACCGAGAAGACATCTAGGTTTGGGGTTCTCCAAGAAAGCCTGAGCGTGGGTTTAAGTAAAGGCAGTTTTTAGGGGAGAGATTGCCATTGCAGGCAATAGGAGGCTCCTTCCTATAGAACCTCCAAATTTAGGGAATGCCTCCAGAATTGTCCACATGAAAGAAGGGAGATGGGAATATTTACCCACTAATGTCTGTACCCATTGTTTACAGATTGCACATGGTGGGGTCACTAACTCCCCTGCATTTTCTATCCATGTTTGCATCCCTACGGGTGAGAAGAGGGGTGGTGAGCAAGTTCCTATTGTGTGGAAGAGGACTTTGTGAAGCCAGAGGGCAAGGATGACCAACTGATGTAAGCTGAAGAAAGGCAGAAAGTGGGTTTAGAGAGGATCTTGGAAAAAATCCAGCCCAGGGTATGTCTCATGCAACCCAAACGGAGATTCAACCAGGATATTAGCACTAAGGCAGCTCTTGGAACTTCTGGGTTCCTAGTAATAATAAGTGTCAGTTCAAATATCAGAGGGAACTAACTTAATTGGCTCAGCTTTGGCCGATTTTCTACTGCATATCTACTGAGCTATGGCCAGGTGACCAGGATCGTACAGCAGAGAAGAGGGCTGCATAAACATCTTCCTTCCTTTCTCCTTGACTGATGAACATATTTTTCTTTACACTCACAGACCTTCAAAATTATTCCTCCCAGCATAATCTGTCTTTGACAAAATTATAAGCATACTCACCATCTCCAGAAAGAAAGTTTATCCAAAGCCCCGGGAGAGACTCTTCCAGGGGTCAATTCATGGGACCACTTTCTCAGGGCCTATATGTCCATTCTTTTCCTTCATGGTCTTCCTTATGCAACTCCTGATGGTGCCTTCCCCAAGACAAACACACAACAGAAGGAGAAACAGTTTACTAGGTGGGCAAACATAACTTCCAGAAACCCACTCCTGCAAAGATCCCACTTCTAAGCAAATCACTGCCCCTACTCCTCTCTGATATAAACATTCTGGATCTATGTATCTGCTACCTTTAAACCAAATAATTAATTTACCCACATGAATGCACTCTTTATAATGGGGAGGAAATGTTTATGGTTATTCCTATTTTAAAGAGGAAGGGGAATCATAAGGGAAGGAGATAACATTTAAAGAGGAAGAGGAAAAGTAAGGGAAGGAGGTAACACTTTATTTCTTGGCCTCAAGTAGAAAACGGAAAGGGAGACACACTTTTCTGCAACTGCTTAGGTAAGATGGTTGCAAGTGGTGTGACTTCCTTGTTCTTTTATCTTTTATCTTTTTTTTAAAGATTTATTTTTGCGTACAAGCTGGGGTGCAGGCCAGAAGCATGGGGTGGTGAGAGGGCTCACCAGAGACAGAGTGGGGAGAAGAACAGGCAGATTGACTGAAATACACTGCTGGGGTAGCAGCGGGCGAAGCAGGAGAGGTCTGCTGAGCCATGTGGGATTCTCCCCAGTCAGGCATCGAACTGCCACAGCTGCCGACAGCTCCACAGTACTGCACTAACTGGTTGCACAACCTTTGACCAGCCCCTTAGCTGTCTATTTTGTTATTGCTATACTCACATGAGTTTATTTACAGAAGGGAAATTGGGATAAGGAAAGACTTCCCAAGGCCACAAATGGTCAGCTGTCCTATGTCAGCTAGTGTCCACTGTGTCCAGTAGTTCAAGCCAAAAACTGCTTGGGCAAGATGGCATTGTCTCTCCCCTGAGAGCCTGTAACAGGTGGCATACTGGTAAGCAGTAGGCCGGGATCCAGCTAACCTGTGGCAGCCTGGGTAGTCTCAGGTGGTGCTGCTGAGGCTATGTCACAGCAGTGTCTTTCCTGAAGCAGAAATCAGTCTCCTCCTGAAGCTTCTTCCAAGCTGAGTCAAACCTTCTCAATCAACTCAAGCCTCTCACCTCAAGTTGACTTCAAGGCTTCCCAAACTGTTCCTCTCCAACAAACTCTGTCAGGCTGAGTGCCCAGCCTCTCTGAAGCTTCAGCTTATATCCCCCTTCAGGGTAATCACCTTTCAAACCTGATTGGTCCATTTTCCCAACCAGCTGTTTCCAAGACTTAATTGGGGCTGGCTCAAGCTTGATCCTCATTGGTGTTAGTGGGATCTCAGACCTGGTCCATTTTCAAAACCAGCTCGGGGTTCCAAACGAAAACCCTGCCAGTGCATTCAGCCTGCCCTGCACTATCATGCAGGAGCTGGGCAGGTAAGCTCTGCTGTATCTGAATGGTGCTGGCCAGGTTCAAACCTGACCTATGTTTGCCAAGGTTCTTTTCTCATTTTTCCCTAAAACCCAAACATGGCTGTGCCGGGTCTGGCCATCAAACCTGGTTGCCACTGTGGAGCCTAGGCTGATGCTGCTCAGCTGGGGGCTGCTGTTAGAAAAAGTCCTGGGGCCTCCTTGGTGGCCTGAGTGAAGTCTCATTACTATCACCGCTAGGGCCCAAGTTCGATCTCTGGGCAGGGAGCTAACCCACATAGGGTGCAGCAGACCTTCCTGTCTCACCCGCTGCTCCCCTTAGCAGTGTATTTCAGAGCCTTTCTGCTCCCCACTCTTGGCTCTGGTGAATCCTCTCACCCCCCCTACCTCCCCCACCTCTAACCTACACCTCAGTTCTAAGCAAAAAAAAAAAAAAAAAAAGAAAGCCTGGAACTAGATATGGTGGTGCTAGCACAACTTTGTGAATATATAAAACCCACTGCAATGTATACGTTAACAGAGTGAGTTTTATGGTATGTGGATTGTATCGCAATAAAAATTTTAAATTATTAGAAAGTTTTCTTTGATTAACCATAAGTAGGTTAATCAACCAATCTGGTTATGCTGTCTATGTGAAGATCAATTTTGACAGCCATTGACAAACTTGCAAAAATTAAGACAGAACAGAAATTGTAACAGACATGTTACAATTTACTCCTATGAGAGACCAATATGTATTTTTTTTTATTTAAAATAAAAAGTATATAAATAAAATTACAATGATTAGCCCATTACTTTTCCCCTTTATTGCACTATAACACACACACATATGCTAGTAAATGCATAAAATGGTGGACTATCATAGTTTACTATACGCGTTTGGCTTGAATCGTTAACAAGGACAATATATCTACGTAATTAAAAAAATACGTCCACCTCCAAGGCCGTTGAATCATACCTGTTCAAGCGCCTAACAGAAGGCAAAGCGCTTACAAACATAAGGAAGAAAGCCCAGTTGTGCTCAGGTGTGTGCACAAGGGGGCAGCGGAGCGAGGACAGAGGCGAGAAACCTGGAATCGCGGGAGGAAGGGCGGCTGGGTCTTGCGGTCGCCAGGGGGCAGAAGTGTAGGGCAACCTACACCTACAACTGCTCGCTCTTCCTCAGGCAGGACACTGCAGAAGTCACAAATTCCATCCATCTGCGGCCGCCCAGACAGATCGAAGGGTTTTCAGAGCCGAGGGGATGGCCCCCTCCACCCCTCCCCCCCCGAGAGAAACTTGGCACTGAGCAGTCTTCCCGCTCTTTGGCACCACATTTGCGCTCAACAACTCGGCTTCTCCCTCCCCCAACACCCGCAAAGGGGAAATTGAGTCACTGGGCGGCGAAGCCAGAGTCGCCAGGGGAATGTGCGCCGACGCCAACCCTCAGGGCCTTCCAGATGCTAGGGGGAGGGGGAGGATTCTCCAGGAAAATATACAAAGGAGGGTGAAAGGGGAAGGCGGTTGGCTGGGCAGGAGCTGGGCCAGACACATGGAGAAACGCTGCCCAGGATCAAAGGAAATATGACATTTGAAAAGAATGTGCGCGTCTGCTTGTGCTGCGGGGGGCGGGGGAGGGGCGGGCGGCGTGTTGTGGGGGAGCGGGGACTGGGTCCGGGTAAGGGTCTCCACCCCGATCTTCTCTCTGCCTCCCTGTAAGCACCCCTAACCCACATCCCCTTAGGTGGAGGCTGGTTGCGGGTCTCAGGGTGTTTTTTGCGCTCTCTCCCGTTTCTCTCCTTCCTTTATTTCCGAGATGAAGCTGGAAGGGAAATGTAACCTGAGGAGACCAACCAGAGGGAAAAAAAGAAAAATCAAACCAGGCCGCCTCCCAGCTCGGCCTCGGAACATTCTTCTCTCCCCGCCGGCCTGGCCTCTTCTCCCCGCCCCTCCAGCGTCGCGGCCCTGGGCTCGCAGCCGGGGCAGCTCCGCACGTCACTGGGGTCCCCGGGGGCTGGGGTGGGGGTGGTACCCAGGGCGGGCCAGAGGGAGGAAGGGAGGGAAGGGAGGGGAGCAGCCTAGGCCACTGTGGAGCTCGGGCCCGCCGGGCCAGTCCTCCCCTCTTCCCCTGGCCCCGCAGAGCCTGTTTCTCATTAGAGTAACGGGCGCGGTCCCCGCTCGGCTCCCGTGTGTTTGTAAACGTCTGACCCGAGGGCCATCACTTAACCCTTTGCGGCTCGGTCCTGGGTCGGAGGGATTTAGAGTGAAGATCGCTGAAATCTCAGTAAGAGAGGTTTGAAGTACACGGTCTGTATGGGCAGTGGGGGTGGGGAATGGTACCTCCAGCCCCCCTACACACACGATCCGCAACAGTCTACAAGTCTGCGGTACAAGTTAGGAATCTCAGTTCTAATTCCCTTTTACAGCAGGGCCCCTCCATGCCGGCACTTCCTAGGAACTCCAGTCCGAGTTTTGCTTTCTCCTCCCGCCCAGGTGACAGGTGTCCAACCTTGGGGGCCCTCCGGGTCGCAGGGCTCCAGGCCCTTAGTAAACCTGGTCAGGATTTTTCAGGAGAACCGGAGCGAGATGCCACCAGCCCCGAGATTCATTCCAGACTACAGCTCTGGGGAGGAGGGAGCCGACTTCCCGTGGAGGCTAATTAATGGCCCCCGGGGTGACTGGGACAAGGACAGCGGCAAAGCCCGGCCTGGATTACTGCCCAGTAGGGACCGTGCAATTTTGAACAGTTTCCCGAGGAGGCTAAATGTTCACCTTTGGGGGACACGGAGTGACTGTGGATGGAGGAGTTGATTCAGTGGGGCAAAGATTTCCACGACTTTAGAAGAGGGACTTCGAAGGAATGGCTTTTCTCCCTGCAGACTTGTCTGAAGTCTGTCTACACCCTAGAGTTTAGCCTCCCTCTTAGACGGAAAGGGAATGGACTGTTGTCCCTCCTTGCTAGTTTTCGAAAGCGCCACTTTTCAGACCGTAAGGAAGGGTCTTCCGTGGTTCCCCATACTGGGACCCAGGATGTGGCCCCTTTAAGGCTCTCGGACCCGGAGCCCCTGAACTTAAACTAAGTTGGGGGTGGGGGGTGGTTGTAGTGCTCTGTGCAGGAAATGATTGTCACAGCTGCGGGCCAATAAGCATCATTATGGTCGTACCAAGCTTGAGGCACCGTTTTCCAATTCAGTTTTGTTCTTCTCCTTTTTTTTTTTTTTTTTTT
>PVIJ01002584.1:92294-156602 GCA_004024925.1 Scalopus aquaticus | reverse complement strand
TGAAGACAAAACCAACAGAAGAAAGACCAGGAAACACAGAATAAGGTAAGAAGTAGAACCATAAAAGAGTAAACAAACAAACAAACAAAAAATATGGATGACAGTATATCAATATTAACTCTAAATGTAAATGGACTAAACACACCAATTAAAAGACACATCATAGCAAGATGGATCAAAAAACAGAACCCAACCTTCTACTGTCTACAAGAAACACATTTAATTGAAAAAGATAATCAGAGATTAATAGTTAAAGGATGGAAAACAATCCTACAAGCAAATGGGACCAAGAAAGAAGGCAGGAACAGCTATACTTATATCAGATAAAATAGACTTCAAACTTAAGAAGGTGAAATTTAGTGTCTTAGGCAAGGAAGAGACTACCAGTTTGATCAGTTGGAACATAATGTAATCTTTGAATTGATCAATTGAAATACTTAAAAATGATTTTTAAATGATAGTGTTTAATAAGTCCTTGTCTTTATTTTCATTTTCAAGACCATCACATAGTTTATATTTGATTTCTTTTGTCTTCTATAGCTTATATTTTCACTCTAGTCCTAAATTACTTTGGTTTGGTTCTATGTTTTCAAGCTCACTCTTATGACCCTGATTTGATTTTTTTTCTCTATTCACCTTCTATGCATTCAAATGCGACTTTCATTTTTGTGATGGCCTTACTTTTCCCTTCTGTTTCCTCTCATCCAGACACACCACACCTCAGTTCTAGCATTTATAGAGGACATTGTTTCATAAAACTCTCTGATTTCTACTTCAATCTCCATCAGTTCAGCTTCATGCCACTATAATTGAAGTGTGTATTGTGGGTTTATGTGTGTTTTTGGTCACATTTATTTCCTATATTTATTTTTGCTTCAATCCCATGCTTATTTCTTTTTTTTCCCATTATAGCTGAACTATGAATGAGGGAGATTCTTCTCAGCTCTTTGTTGAAATATTGAGTGGTACCATTTTTATCTCTACTCTGTTCTAATGTGACTATTTGAAATGGCTCAAATCTGTTTTTAGTAGGAAAATCCTCTTGTTGAGTGAGTCCTAAACTCTTCCTCTTTAAATGGAGAAGTTGGTAGAACTTAGTTCTATATTTTTAATTTTCAATTTAATTTTTTAATTCAAAATGATGTTTCACTGTCTTCACTGATTATAAAATAGAATCTCATAGGAAATAATGAAACACTGGCAGCATAAAGAAAAAATGAGCCTTACCCATAATTTCACCAGCATCATGTTTATATATCAGTGCATAATTTTAAAAGCATTTAAATTTATATGGAATATGTATGTTTGTCTATATATTTACATATATACACAGAAAGTCACACATTTGTATATATGTGTATATATATGTGCGTGTGTGTGTGGGTGTGTGTGTGTATATATATATACCAAATATACATATAATCATGTGTATTAGTGTATACTTACTATAGATATAATACATATGCATAGTTGGTATATATGCACAGAGAAAAAAAGTTCTCATGTTATATATTATAAAGGTTTCTAACTTTATTTTTTCCCCTATAAGTTAGCCCTAAGGTTTGCAAACTCTGCATTGAAGTGCCCCAGGGCACTATAGCAAACTCACAGAATGTCACTGTAATATTTTTAATATTGAGGAAAATGCATTGATAATGATATCTCTTGATACTTCGTGAGATACTAGATTGAGATGGTTCATAGTTCCAACTTTAGATTGAACTCTGTTCCTTTCAGTGATTTCAACTTTGCAAACTGGATTGATGCAATTTAAAGCAAGTACTTTGTGAAATCAATACAGGACAGGAAATGAGGGTTACAGTGTATGAGGATTACAATGTCCACTCTGATTCTAAGGTTTGAAGTGTAAAGTGTCCAATACCAAGCACAGCTCGTTAATATGTAATAGTGGCTAAAAGAATGAGACAAAAGGGGCCTCCCTGGTGGCGCAAAGGGTTAAGTCTCAGCACTATGAAGCTATCAGCAGCCACTGCAGCATGAGTTTGATCCCCAGCCAGGGAGCTTCCCACATGGTGCAGCAGACCTCTCCTGTCTCTCCAGCTGCTCCCCTCAGCAGTGTACTTCAGTAGATCTGCCTGTTCTGCTCCCCACTCTCTTTGGTGAATCCTCTCCCCCTCCCCACACCTATGGCCTACACCCCAACTTTTGTATGCATAAATAAATAAAATAAATCTTTAAAAAAAGAATAGGACAAAAATATTTACTTCAATTTATGTGGTTTTTAAAAAATATTTATTTATGCAGACAGCTGGGGTACAGGCCAGAGGCGTGGGGCAACGAGAGGGTTCACTAGAGACAGAGTGCAGAGCAGAACAGGGAGATGGATGGAAATACACTGCTGAGGGGAGCAGTGAATGAGGCAGGAGAGGTCTGTCGCACCATGTGGGAATCTCCCTGGCCAGGCGTCGAACTCACGTCGCTGGTGCTGACAGCTCCACAGCACAGCGCTCAATTGCTGCGCCACCGGGGAAGCCCCTGTGTATTGTTTTTTAAACATAGGGATGTATGCATAGCAATACTATCAATCAAATGCATGATAGAATGAGGATAATTTTTTTAAAGATTTATTTATACATACAAGCTGGGATACAGGCCAGAGGCGTGGGGCGGTGAGAGGGTTCACCAGAGACAGAGTGAGGAGCAGAACAGGCAGATCAGAAATACACTGTTGAGGGGAGCAGCGGGCGAGGCCAGAGAGGTCTGCCGCACCATGTGGGATTCTCCCCGGCTGGGCAACGAACTCGCATTGGCGCTGTGGACAGCTCCACAGCACAGCGCTCAACTGCTGCGCCACCAGGGCGGCCCAGACTGAGGATAATTTTATGCTATTACAGTCTCAAAATATTTACCTCCTTTGCACACTTTCTCAGGAATCTTTTGGCAGATGTGCTCCTTGGAAATTTGGCAATAAGTCAAGAAAGAGGATCCTGGAAACAGGATATTTATCACAAAAGATTAGCAAAGGGAATTTCCAGTCTTTAAATGAAATCTTTTGCCTATTTTCCTATTTGACTGTTGGTCTTTCTCTTTTTTCTTTCTTTTTTTAAGATTTATCTTTATTTATTTATGCATATAAGAACTGGGGTGTAGGCCAGAAGTATGGGGCATGAGAGGATTCACCAGAGACAGAGTGAGGAACAGAACAGGTGCATCCATTGAAATACACTGCTGAGAGGAGCGGCGGGAGAGACAGGAGAGGTCTGCGCCATGTGGGTCAGCAACCTGGTGCTGCAGTGGCTGGCTATACCTTGACAGTGCTGAGATTTTAACCTCTGCGCCACCAGGGAGGTCCTGGTCTTTTTTTATATGCCTTTGTTAAATTGCAAATTATTTCTCTAAGTTGTTTCTGCCTTTTGATTTTGTCTATGAGGTATTTTCTTTTTTACAAAGAAATTAGAACATTTTATTTATTAAATTGATTAAAAATAATGTTAATTCTCAGAAACTGTGATTCAACTAAGTTAGAAAAGGGACTAGTGTGGAGTAAGAATAGCATGCAGGGTGACACAGATGAAAGTACACTGGATGGCAAGCTGGAGATGTGGATTGCAGCCATGGTAATGCCAGAGTTACATAAACTAAGCCAGCTGCTCCATTTCTTTGGACTTCAAATCTATTACCTATGAAACAATGATACCTGTTTACCAGCTATCTACTAAGCCCTTTCTAACTCAGTTTTCTTCCGTTTTAATTTGATGTAATGGAAAACCTTGACAACAAATTTAAATTGGTTCTTGAAAAAATGCTAAAATCCATCAACAAGAAAAATTTCAATAAAACTAGGAACAAAGCATCATAAAACCATAAAAATTCAGATTAAGACACACAAATTTCAATTTGTTGCTCAGAGGAGGCTGAGGAGGAAAAGATGTCCATTTGGCTATTGTCTGGTTATCTGATGATCAGTGAGTGTCAGAGCAGCAAGAGATCTGGAAATAGCAAACTGGTTTCAACTAACTGAGCAAAGAGAAACAGGTGAAGATTTCACCTGCAATGTGCTTTGGACATAAACAGTTTTTTTCCTTTATTTTTTTCATCTGAGTGTGATGACTCATTTACAAAAGATAGAAGTGACTGAAGAGCTCTGAGAGGTTTCTATAGTCTGTAAAAAACTGTCCTCACTCTTTAGCTCAGAAGATTAGGAGGGAGTGGCTGATAAAAAAGGAGTTCCTTGCTTTTGCAACTTTTTTTCTTCTTCTCCCTAAATTTCTACCCTACAAAATTATATTCATCTTTGTCTATGTGACTCATAGCTAGTGCTGTGATCAGGCTGGATCTCTCATTAGGATTATTTGCAAACAAGAATGAGACATTGCATGCATTTGCGCTATATAATACTAACTTTTTATTACCTTTAAATAAATAAAAGTGATTCTGAGCTGATTTTTATTTTTCATATTTCTTCACCCAAAACATTCAACAGAGCAAAATCTCACACCTGTGCCCTAGACTCCTTTTATTTTTCATATTTCGAATGCTAGTTGATACTTATTCTCACAAGTATATAGTAATAAAAGCATAATAACTGTATAATTAGCGAAGACTGCATTTGATCTTTTCAAAAATTACAGTCAGTACCATTTTCTTAGTACCTGAGATAATAGAAACTTCAAGGCTCAGCCAGGGCATATGATTCAGATTTGAAATAACTTGGAAACTCATGGTATTTACATACCTTTGAGACAGCCATTTGAGAAATAGACTAAGAAATAGCTGGTTTAGCAGACTAATAGAACAAATGACTAGGTTTTTAGATTGTTCTGAATCATCGCTGATGAATTCCAAATGAGAAAAATAGTCAAATGTGTTAAGAAACGAAATCACTATTATTAAAGAACACGTAAGTCACGATCATCATAAAGATGTTTTCATCAAGACTTTATATGACCATATGATGCTAACAGTTTTAACATGCCAGACACTTTTTCATTGTAAAACAATGTAAAATTGTTAGAAATGATTCAAATATAGGAAAGAACACAGTGATTAACATGATTGTGTAAAGTTTCCAATCTATCCTCACAGGTTTTTTGTCTTCTATTTTACAGAGCCATATTTGTTTATCTGTAGTCAGTGATCTCCCACATACAATTTGGCATTGGCTATTTTTTGCCCCTTATTAATAAAATAATAACTTTTAGCAATTTGATCAGCTTATTAAGATGCTCTTAATAGCAATTGTCCATGTATTTGTACTTTAACTTGCTTAAACATTGCTCATTTGTTGCAGTCTTCCAGTTTTCCACTACAATATCACTGCTGTAAGTATAAATTCATATACATATAAAAATGCATAATCATTTCTTACTCATTTGGGATTGCTTCATGAAGAAGCATAATCACTAAGTTATACTGCACCATTTTTTATGGTTCTTGATAACATATGGTCAAGTTGCATTAGAAAGTTATTATCCACGTTTAAAGTACAATTAGCAATATATGAAACCGCCAGTTTCATTGCACCACAGCCAAATTATAATTTATTCAAAACTAATAGATTTAAAAATACTTTTCTGTGTTTTGTTTTAAATTAATGTCTATAGCGGAATTGATCTGGTGATGCTGTGGAAATATAATTAGAGAGAATGGAGCAAGAGATTCAAGGTATTTTTGGTGAAATTTAGAAGCAAAAGTAAGCTGAGTGTGATAAAGAAAATTCTTTATCTGGGCTAGGGGTGGACTGTGGAATGGCTTCTGTTTAAAACAAAACCAAAAACCAGTCTTATTCTCTTACATTTTGGATTCAGGTTTTAAAATTTGGCCTGTTCTCCTATTGTGATATTATTGGAAGCAAAGAAACAGTCTCTTCTAATAGCCACTGTCACGAGACTTATCACTCTCCTCCCAAAGCCACTGGTTCGTGTGTGAAGCTTGAGCTGGACCCTCCAGTGTGTTCCTGCTGTCATAGCTTTCAGTCACAGGAAGTCCAGAAAGTGATTTCTGAATATGTTATCTAGTGAGGAAGTGACTTTTGTGATTTTTGCTTTGAAAGTCTGACTTAGGAGACTGCTATAGATATTTTTTCTAGAGTTTTATTACTTCTGCTACTTGGAAGCCCTGAGACTTTGAATAGTCTGAGGCCGTTTGGTCATCAGTCAGTCAGAGCAAATAATTCAGTTGCTTCTGCAATTGGCATAAAGCAGTACAAAATGGCCTGGCCAAGGGATTATTGTAATCAGGCTTATAGAAGTCTGCGACCTTAAAAGGGGTGTGTGTGTGTGTGTGTGTGTGTGTGTGTGTGTGTGTGTGTGTGTGTGTGTGTGTGTCTAATCGTTGGCAAGGAAAGTAATGGGATTTGGAATTATATTTGTTATCTAAGTAATATATAGGGATGAGGGAAATGATACAGTTCTGGTTATTTTTGTTTCTTTGTTTTGAACCTTCAACTAAAACTTACCTCTTACTTTCTACCTGGATTGAAAACTAGGACTATTTCCCTGGTTATAGGTAAGCACATTATTTTGTGCATTAGAGCAACAGTTAAGTCTCTACAGTTATGTGTTCCACGTGCCCATGTTCAGCATTTGAAATAGGTATGATAGATCACTCAGTGGAACACAGGCTCAAATACTTTTATTTTCAAAAATTGGAGGACTTTCTGTTTTTAAGTAGCATTGCTGCCTATGGGAAAGATCTGGTAGAAACAGAGAGGTCTAAGAGAGGGGATGTTTAATAGAACGGTACTTTTGGGGTCCTCCCTGGTGACACAGGGATTAAAGACTCAGTGCTATCAAGCTATCAAGCAGTGGCCAGTCACTGCACCTGAGTTTGATCCCCAGCCAGGGAGCTAACCCACATGGTACCTGTCTCACCCTTTGCTCCCCTCAGCAGTGCATTTCAGTAGATCTGCCTGGTCTGCTCTCCACTCTGTCTCTAGTGAATCCTCTCATTGCTTGCCCACCATATCTGGCCTACACACCAGTTCTTGTATGCATAAATAAATAAAAATAAATTTTTGAAAAAAGAACGGTACTTTTGAAGAGAGCTTATTCATTCAAATGATATGGCTGATCAAAGCAATAGAAATTAAAGGAAACAGTTCAAGGCTTGACGATGCATTTGGAAAGTATGAGCAAGAGAAAATAACTGAAGTCATGGTAGTGGTGGATTGTCATGGGAGGTCCTGTTGAAAGAAGTAAAAATGAATTTAGATGTGGAGACCTGAAAAAGAGGTGCAAGTAGAGAGAAAACACTGAAATACAAAGTCTTACATTTGGCATTTAGAAAATCAGAATTAAATACCTATCTTAGGAATTTTAGGATAAAATACATGTAGGTATTCATCTACCTTAGTAAGAGTATGAAAAATGTTCCATCAATTCCACTTATGGTTCTATATTCAAAAGAATTGAAAACAGGTATTTTAGTAGATATTTGTATACCTGTGATGGAAGCAACCTAAGTTACATCAGGGGATGAAGGGATAAAAAGTGAGATATATACACAGTGAAATATTATTTAGCTTTCATACATTTGAAGAGGTGTGAACTTATACTGCCAAATCATATATGGTATAGTAAACCAATGTTATCTCAATAAAATATGATGCAATTTTTTAAAAAAGGTAAGGAATTCTTATATGCAGGCTAATATGGATGAACTTTTGAACTCATGGATGAAATGATGCTGAATAAAATAAACCTGTCACAAAAAGACAAATATTGTATGATTCTGCTCCCGTGAGACAACTAGTCAGATTCATAGAGACTGAAAGTAAAATGGGGTTGGCACAGCAGAAGAGGTAGCAGAGTTTGTGTTTAGTGGGTACAAGTTTCAGCTGGGGAAGATAGACATATGGATAGTGGCCATCATTCCATTATCACAGTGTGAATGTGCCTATGACTGAACTGTGTACTTCAAAATAGTTAAAATGCTAAGTTTCATGTTACATCTATTTTATTACTATAACAAAAAACAGAGGGCCATATACAAACATAATCATATCCAAAATTATAGTGGTATCTTGACAACTAGTTTTTGAAACTTTCGGGTTCATTTATAATGATTTCAAATTTTATAACAAATCTCTAAAACCTGAGATCTTTTAAATATGTAAGGTTTAGTTGAGTCCGTTATAGTTATTCCAAAACCTGATTATCAAGGTCATTTTTCTAAACTTTATAAATACACAGAATACAAATTCCTGGGCCTTGCTCAGACTCTTAAATCATAATCTCCAGGGGTGGCAGTCAAAAATTATTTTAAAATATTTTAACAGGTGTTTCAGATGATTTGTTTGCGGCAAAGAATACTTAACCCTCAGATTTCTCTTTTATCTTTTAGACCTGTGTAGGTCTCTGGAGAAATGCAGTGAGGAAGAAAATTCTTTAGAATTTTATCCTTTCAATAAATGTATGAAAGGCTAGTTTTGGAAAACAATACTTCTTACTCATTTTTTGACTAACAAAAAGGTTTATAAGAATTTTGTAAAGGAGGATGGGGAAGCACTAATAATAACTAATGTAGAAAATTTTGCAATGGTAGGTGACAATATTATTGAAAAGATCAATGCAAATTTTTAAAAAAGATTTATTTATTTATGCATACAAGCTGGGGTATAGGCCAGAGGCGTGGGGCAGCAAGAAGTTTCACCAGAGACAGAGCAGGGAGCAGAACAGGCAGATAGACCGAAGTACATTGCTGAGGGGAGCAGCGGGTGAGGCAGGAGAGGTCTGCAGCACCATGTAGGAATCTCCCCCGCATGTATGGAACTCGAACTCGTGTCACCACTGCCAAGACAGCTCCACAGTGCAGCGCTTAATCGCTGCGCCACCAGGGAGGCCCAAGATCAATGCAAATTTTGGGATCAGGTTTTCCAGGATTATTGACTTTACAGAAATTCCTTTTTTTTTAAGGTTGAGTTAGCAATTCTTATATCAGAATTCATATACAATTTTTGTTTTGCATGTTAAAAATTTCTATAATGTAAACAGGCTTGCTGTTGGAGGTATGTGTGAAAATACCAGTGGGGGAGCAGATCTTTTTTTTTTACTGATCAAAATGTGTGGAGCTGCTGTGATGAGTTCCTCTGTGTTTCCTTTGGCTACAGATAATACCACAAAGTGAACTCAGTGACGCACATAGACAGCTGATAACAGCTGACATTGTGGATTTTAAGCCAAGTGTGTATTATCAGAAAACGAGCTAAAAACCCCATAAAACTCCCCATTGTCTAACTTGAAAACATTCCTTTTAAAACCTCTTAATGACACGACAGATGACATTTTAAATTTTGCATTCTGAAAACACTTCCAGTGAAATATGAAATGAGAGTAAAAGCACGTCCCTGTAATGAATACAAGCTAGGTATATCGCATAAGTATTCATGTACTGTTCTATAGTAGAATATCTGAGACTGGCATAAAATACCACTATCATCAGATCATTCATTAGAATTTACAAGTGAATCTTGGAGAGTCTTTGTCTTTTAAAATTTAATTTATTCATATTTAAACTTTATTCATATTTAAAGTGTTTTTTTCAACTGTGTCATGTTTATCGTTATCCAGTTGACTCAGTAATTGGTACTGCCACCCAGTACCCTATTAGCAGTATGCAAAGCTGGTTTTTCATTTTGACTATGTATATTAAACATTTCCCCACAAAGAGCATAAATTTCCTCTTATAATATTTTAATAATAATTTTGCTTAATCTTGAAATTCTAGTTTTCTTCTGACATTGTAAAATTATCTTATATCTTGTCATGAAAAAAAAATGGGAATTATACGAGAATTGACAAAGTAATTCATATGTATTTCTTCCTGTTTTTTAAAACGTGAGGTTATTATTTGAAGTGAAATAAGTCAGAAAGAGAAAGACAAATATTGGATGATTTTACTCATATGTGCAATGTAAATAAACAAAGGAAATGAGCAAACAAAACAAAAACAAACCCTTGGATTCTGACAAAAGAATTGTGGTTACCAGAGGGGAAGAGGGTGTGGTGTGAGCAAAGGGTAAGGAGTCAATTGGACTGGGGTAGAGGGTTATTCGAACCAATGTGCTGTGATACCAGACAGTGGAAGAAGTGGGACCTGTACTCCTAAAACCAATAAAGTGTTGTAAACCAATATTACTTCAAAAGAAAATGAGTTTAAAAAGACAAATAATATGATAGGCTTAAAAGGAAAAACAGAAGTCCTTTGCTAACCCCTCTCCATTATATATTTCCAATCTCTAAAGATACCTCCTTCACTCATTTGGGTTGTTAAAATGAAAATATGTTATATTAATATTTTAAAATAAACTTAAAATGTTATTCTTAATTTGAAATTCTTAGAAATTATCTAGTGATATTCTCATTATTTAAGATAAATTTTGGTGTCTTCCAATGCCCCACCTTTTTGTTCACACTTTCCTCTTCCCATCCTTCCAGTGTAGTTTTGCTGAAATCATTTGGTGCATTTTTCTTGGCCAAATTCCATGCTTCTGATGGTTATTTCAAAACAATTCCTCATTAAACCATTATGAACGATGATCATATTTCTTTCTTGTACCACTTTTAATTTGTTCTACTACTTGTCACTTGTCAAGTTTAGTGTCCTGTGCATTCACCATTAATTTACTACCAAATTCCCCAACAGGCAGCTGATCTCCTCTCATCTCTCAATATGTTATAATATTCTAAGTGTAGTCTGGTCGTTAGGGACGTGCACTGCTCACATCTTTGAAAGAATCAGCTCAGGGAACATGGGGGTTGCCTCTAGTTGCTGCTCCTTTGAAAGCTTAGGGCACCATTGCCCTGGGTGGCTCACAGGCAACGACTGAGCATAGCAGGAGCTAAAGGACCTTTTCTAGCCCTGGTACCAGGAAGCAGCCTTTGCTTGGGAACCCCCATTCCCACTGACTAGGCTGAAACTTCCTCACAACTCTCCTATAGTCTGGGGGTTTCTTACTTAATCCTTCCTTCCTGTTCTCTTTTCATGAGTGCCACATCAGCACCCTAGTCTAGCGGTTCTCCCCTTAATCCTTTTACTTTTCCATTTAGCCTTCAAATTTTCCCCAATAAATATTTTGCACTTCTAATTTTGTTTTAGCACCTGCTTCTCAGAGGACATACATTGTCACAGGGAGTGTTGAGAGGGGTCTCTCAACTTAAAAGAAAACTTTTTAAGCAGGTTTTGGGGTCTTTGCCCAGATAGTGAAAAGGACCTCATACCGAGAGAAATGGGAAGCCCTATATAGTTACAGGCTCAATTACTTATGATTTCACTTGTGATTTGGGAAAGCAGACTGGCAGAGGACTGGTTTTTGCTAAGTTGTATTTATGTTTTACCAGGGATAGTGGGAAATGGAAGGCAGATAACAAATAGTTAAAAGTTAACCATGAGCACCGTAGGGACTTTTTCCTTGCTTAGAACAAACTCTTATCCTACATGACAGAGCACACCCAGCTGAGGAGCAGACAGAGAATTTTGTAATTAAAATCACAATTGCTTCTTTTTGTTAGAAGATCCTACAAAAATCTCTCCCTTACAAGGCAAGAAGTGCCCCCTTAAAGAATGCCCTGCCCTCTTTTCTGCTTGTCAATCTGGTAGTGAGAGTTAAGTCCCAAAGCAACCCCGTGTTTAGAGAGGAATGAATAGCACCCCAGAGGAGCGGTGAGAGTTGGCATGTACTAGCAGGAGCCAGGGGGATACACTGTGATTGGATTTGAGCGTTCTTGACCAAGGGAATTCAGATGTAAGACTATATAAAAATCATTGATTTGGGAGTATTTCTTGTGACATAGGAGCAAACACTCTGGCAAGGAGCCCAGGCAATGACACCAGGTTACTCATAAGGTGGAGCATAGAAACATGGAGAAAGCAACCGTGGAGTGGAGTGGAAATGGCAGGTGGTAGAGGAAGGTATACAAAGGTTTAGGAAGGTGAACAAGGAGTGAAAGTTCTTTATCAGCTGGTTTGCCCACAACAAAGCATATACATTGAGAGTTACTCAACTAAAAGCCTAGGTTTTGAGACTATAGGAGGAGATGGGAAACCACCTAGGTATGCTAATGAGAAAGGAGACATTTTTACTGTGATTGGAGGGAAGAATCCAAGATGGATATGCCTTTACTTATGTTTATAGTCTTGGATGCAGAAGCTGAGGGTGTGCCAATCTAATGGTTCTGTTTTCTACTTGAAGTCAGAGACAATCTGCTTAGGTTGATGGGGGTGTTTCTGGCAATGGAGTGTTGAGAAAAGATAGGATATAGACGTGCTAGTTAGATATTTATTCAACAATTAGTAGAATTTTCAAAACCATTTTTTGAGTACTAACAGTGTCAGGCATTGTATTTATCTTGTGTCAGACATTATTTATAAAATTTATGAGCTATCATAGTTACTCTGAAAATCAGTTAATTGCCTCTATTTTTATGGAGAAAGGATGGTATGTTATTTACCAGTTCATTCCTTTAATTATTTAATGTATACTTACTGAGTTCCAATTTTGTGCCAAGCATTATTCTCAGCATAGCAGGTAAGTGTGTTAGTAATGCAAACCAAGGCTGTCTGTTTAAAAAATACTGTCAATAAAAATAGTCCAAGTAATTTGCCCTAGGAATCCTCTATTGGTTCAACTGTTCCAGTCAGACAGAGAGCTACTGCTTTATACAATATAGGCAAATAAACTGTTTTAGTTTTTCAATTTCACGTACATCCAAATTATCAGTGATAAATCTGGAAGTTGGCCTCTAAAATAATTCCTCTATTGAAATTAGGGAGATGGATTAGTATTTTTGGTTTTTTTTTCGTGTAACTTTCCTTCTCATGTATTAAAAAGGCAACATCTTCAAGGACTTAAAAACTCTGGTGGTAATATTACCATTTTTTAATGTAGGATATCTTGCTTGAGCTGATGTTTATGTTGGCACTCATTTTGAAGAAAAAATGTGATAATCAATGTAATAATGTACACAAGTTAACAGAAAGCCTTGTGAGTTTGAAACATGATGGTGGTTGTATGCAATTCATCCTTTCAAACAACCTAGTTTATTGATGGCATACATTTTATGTTAAAGATTTCAATCACTTATTGAAATATATTCAAATAATATTTACTTACAAAAACCCATTAGAGCTATAGTACTTGATTTCCTTTAAAAAATTTCTGTTATTTATGATTTCTATTGACTTAGGACTTTTAAAATTATTATTATTCATGGGATCTTCCTTTGTTTACATGTTCACATCTAATTTTATTATTATTTCTGTCATTTTTATTTTTCTGTTGGTCACAGTTGGAGAATAACAAATATTATGGCCACCTTATGCATGTGAGACTCTTGTAGAAACATGAAATGCTGTGGCACGTCTAAAGCCAGGCTACAAAACAACAATAAGGTGATGAGGTAAGTGCCATCCATAGCTTGTACTACCACTGTATTGGTTGTGGAACTATTTTAGCAATCATTTGAGAAGGCTAAGCACCTCTCAAAGCAGTTTTTATCTTTGAACAAATACAGAGATAAATCAGTAGAGTGAATTACTCATTAAAGACTTGGCAAAAAGGATGTTTCTATGAGTAAATGTTGGTGAGTTTAATGACTCTTAGGGAACATGTCGGCATTTAAGAGTCTCTGAGGGCTAAATTTGGGTAATTCACAAGTGTGAAATTGCCAGTCTAGTTAAAAGAAGCAGAAATTATGCAATGCTTTTAGAAAGCGATTTTAATATGAGAGCTGCACTGGAAACCAGACAAGGCATAGCAATATTGTGTTAGTACTTTCATTTGGTTATAGTGGAACAGTTAATTGATTCCATGAGGAAGATGGAACAAATGTGACTTCGTAGAAATCACTTTCTCCTTCTAAGAGAAAAGATAACACCGGTCAACAAATTTTTACAAAAGTTGTATCACTGAAATAAAATAAGTCATTTCCTATCAATTTGTGTGTGCTCAATATGAATATGACAGTCAAATCTAATTTTGGCTCTAGTTTTTTTGTAATCTGCAATAAATGGATGTTTCCATCACAAAATGCATGCCAATAGTAATCTTAACGGTTAATACCTATAAAAAATCAAGTCATAGACTACTTCTTAGATTTCTTCACTTGTCTCTTGTACAACTATTCAGGTGCATCTCTGGGGAGTGTCCAGCAGTAGCCAGCCAGCATTGTAGTGGGCCATTTTCCCTGGTATCTTTTGTTCCTGATGCGATATCTTGATGAAAACGTTCGCCATGTTCATCACTAACCATACCACAGTTTTCAGGGAAGAAATCCAAATGGGAATGAAGGAAATGGATCTTTAGAGACATATTGCAGCCAAGTTTCTGATACTGCATCAGCATGTCTTCTCATAGTTCCTTGTAGTTTTCTACCCTAACATTTCCAAGAAAGTTTGTGGACACTAGGCGAAAGCATTCCATGCTTGTTTCGCATCACCCTGCAGCAAGTTGTTGAATCGGTCATCTCAGTGCAGACGGAATGTTTGGGTAGACTATTCTCGACTTCTTTTGCTTCATTATTCTGCTGGAAAGCGGAGGAACCAAGCAGAAGAAAGTCTTTTATGTGTTGCTTGGCTCTCTCCACACCACGGGGACTGCAAATGGCATTGATGGTCTTTTGCCATTGAACCACTGTGAAAGCTGTGTTGTACATGTAGCACAGCTTTCACATGCGGGACCCACGGCTTGTCTTGGTCACCAACCTTGCATCCGAAGTAAAGATGGTAAGCCTTCTTCACTTGAGAAGTGATACTTTTCTTCTGGTTGGCAAAAGTCACTTCCCCACAAATAGAGCAGAAATTGTCCACATTATTAATGCACTTTCGAGGCATGACTGTTCTGTATTGTGCCTAAATGGATAAAATAATAACAGTTCTGTGGAACAGTAGCTTTAGCTGTCTTGCACAAAGTCTGAAATATTTTCAATGCTCAACCTTTCCAACAGGGCTTTGTAGAGTGCACTGCTGATGTCAGCTTACTTCAGCAGCCGCCTGGCAGTAGTATTGCATTGCATCATAAAATGATGTAGTCAACTCTGGATGATGTGTGCATGATGGTATTATGCAATGCGATGCAATATGAATTCATTCGAGGCTGAAATTTAGGATGTTGTTGCAGTCCTACTGGATAAATTTACATGGTGAAACATAAAATGAATTATATGAAATATTTTCAAAATGAGACTAATAAAAAATTTTCAGGGTTATATTCATGTTCAGCACACCAAGATACTACAGATTAGGGCCTTTTTAAGTCAGTTATGTTCTCATTGTTGACCAGTGTAATCAGGATAAGATTTTTCATTTTAAATCTATTTGAATTAGTTATTATTTTTATTTCAACATTTCCCCCACAATAAATAGATAGTTAGGAAACATGTCATATGACTAAAAAAAAAAGCAATACTATGAAATATCATCATTTCCTTAAACAACTATAATTAGATTCAATACACCATGTTTATTTTTTCTAGATACTGAGTTGTTGATGATTTTGTTTCTCAGGACATTTCACTCCATGGCCTTTAAGTAATGTGTCCATTACTATTCTTCTATTCCTGAATTTTACCATTGAAAAAAATTCAATGCAATTAATGCCAGTACAAATACCGTAAACTTTTTCAGTTCAAATAGCAAATAGCCCTGTAGATTTACAGTATTTTTGTTGTCATAATTTCAGTTAAAGAAATAGTGGAATAATGGAGAAAGTAGATCTTTGTATTTTGGTTTTTAAATGTGTTCAGAACAATAAGCAATAGCTCATTTTTGTTACTGTGCTATCACAGCGTGCAATTTTAACTTTGTCCTGAGGAATATGGTCTTGTCACTTTTGGAGGTATCTTGATTTTTATACAAAGTGTAAATACTTAAGACTTTATATATATTAAGTATATATATGTATGTATGTATGTATATATGTAAAGCAGTACATGTTTAAGCTAGCAATTCATACCAAGAAGTTTTACTTTGAAATTTGAGTAACTTGCATAGCAGTGAACTATGTCCTACTGGAGAACACCAGAGTTATCTAATATCTCATATAGGATGTCTTAAGTTCTTTTAAATTTAATATTATAATTAATTATTTGTAGTAATGGTTTTGATTCTGTTTTAATTTGTTGAGAAATTACTCATGTCTCTTTACTTTCAATGAACTTAAAGCTTAAACCTTTTTTCTTCATTTTCTCTTAAGCTATCAGTTTAGTGACATAATTTTGTAAACAAAGTAGAACATTTACTTTTTTCTCTTAATCCCTTCCCAAATTTGGAAACTTGGTAAATATTCTTTTCATGATACTATGGTCATTTGCAAAAGTTCAATAAGAATCTGCTTTCCTTATAAAAGGAAACAATTGGCAACATGGTTTATTTCTAAGTTTTTGACTGAAATGTTTTGAGGATGTTTTATAGACTCAACATGACTGGACAATTTTAAGGAATTAAGTTGACTTTAAAGAAGCAAGAGGACCATTGGAGAACTGGTCTGATACCTTGCTCACAGAGCATCAGAGTGTGTTACCATGTAAATAAGGAAGATCACTTCCTGGCAGGCTCAGGAACCTAAGATTATTTTAGTAAACTTGAGAACAGAAGACCTGAGCCAAATTTACAGGTATTATAGTCTGATGAGCAAATCTGGGAAGTTTTTGGTAAGTGTCTCAGGAGATCCCAGCAGAATAGTGTGTCTATTCTCTATAGCCAGAGACCACCAAGCACACATATGTGGTTGAAAAGTTGTATTTAATGCTTGTTGCAGAAAGAACATATTGCATGGGTATCTGTGATACATTTCTGTAAGAGGTAATTAGAAATGACATATAGTGTTTTTAGCATTGTTAAGTGTTTTGGGAATAATTCAAGAAAATGGGACCTTTGTTCTGTATTAGAAACTGTTAGGAAGTATACATAATTCTGTGATTGGGTGGGTAGCTTAATCTTATCTTTAAAGTGGAAGGAATAAAACGAGGCTTCATCTAAAAGGAGTAAAAAAGAAGCAGTCACTCACATGAGCCGGGTTAGGGAGATGCTTGGTTATTTTTATGGTTAGAACAGTGTTCATGATTTCCCTCATTTTCAGATATAATTATGAAGTGATTTTCTGGGGCTGGGGGTTTTATTCCATTATAATCACAGAGTGACCTTGTCTGATGTTGATGTTCTGTGAACTAATTCCCATCAAACACAACACTTAAGACTCAGCTGTGAGTGCTAGGCCAGCACTTAGCAAAACCAGTCTAGCTGATCATTCCAGGCCAAGCTTATGTGTTAGGACTGTTTTTCTTTCTCATGAATCCCCTGTTTGCAGCTTTGAGTTTAATGAAACCCTTTCTTATTGACTTTTAATCCTTCCCTCCCTCATTCTTCCTGTTCTTCTCATACTCCTTTGGTGGGAATTTGGCTCACTTTATTTTATTCCATTCTGCACACTTATCCTTCTTTAGATATGGAAAAAATAAAATCAAAATTGTATTCTCCTTTGGGATGTGGCAGTTGAGGGTTCATTCCTGGCAGCTGTTATTGGGGTGTGGAGTGGCGTGGAGAGGCATAGTGCTGTGTGACACTGGCAGCCACGTGAATCTCTAAAGCATGAGGACAGAGCGCCACACACCACTATCTCCCACATCCTTCCAGATGCCTGTTCCTGTAGAAACCTGTGGGATGATACTATGATCCTGGGGTGGGGAGAAAGGTAAGTAGGGAGTCATGATTTTACTGAGGGAAAAATTGGAATGACTGTAACTCATCATGTTTTAACAGTATTCTATTTCTACCACCAGAAAGGCTTACGGCAGAAAATAGGTTCAGTGATTAAGAAAATAAAATTGTACCCTTCCATGAGTGACTTGATAATTCAGATGTGTAATTAGAAGTACTGATAGAAAATAAGGAAGAGGCTGGAAGAGGGCATGATATAAGAGGGAAAGAAGAGAAAACCAGATTACTTAAATTTTCTTACCTGTCCTTTATATATTAAATTTTTTTCTACAACAAATATGTGTTATTTTTTGTAATCAGAAAGCATTACTGTAGAGGTGCATCAGCAAGGCAAGCACAATACTGAAAGATCAATATTGAGTGCCCATGATTGGAATTAGCTTGTACTGAACAGTCATCATTCTTAAATATAACCTAACAGAGATTGTAGAATCACTTAAAACACTAAAATTGGCCTTGTTTGTAGTCTCTCAGCTAATAATATCAATTCATACTACAAAACTGAGAATTCTTGGTCTTTTTACAAACTCATGAAAAGAAGCAAGAAAATTCTGACTCGTGCCATTTAAGTCATCAGAATTTATGGAAGTCACTAGCAAGTACATGCTTACTTGTAATCACATCTGTGATCACCAAGATCTTATGACATTAAGCATATGACACTTTGGTGACAATATCCTAAGCTAGTGGGGGCAGATAGATACAGAAAATATGACATTAACTTTTGTGGGCAGTAGGGACAGAGAGAATCTATTTTCAGCTCTAACTTCAACCAGGAAATGTCTCATTCTGTCAACTCCCCTTTCCACCCTCAAGTGAAAGGAGAGCAGATGCATGTCACACAGAGAGGTCAGTACCTGGAGCAGAGGGACCTGTCCACTGTGAGAGGACAGAGGGGCCAGTGAGGTGCCGAGTTCATCCACTGGGCAGAGAGCACAAGGGCAGGATTCAGAGCCTTCCATGGGAGTCAGCTAATCAGAATCACTACCTGATGCTTCAGAAAGTGAACCATCAAATACTGAAATGGAGGAAAAAACCCACAAAGATGTTGACAATGAATTAAGGGTATGAGGCACAGAACCTAAATGACACCACTACGAGGCCTTCAGGTTATACCAAGAGTTATCAGCAAACCACCTACGATTGGGAAATTGTGATAAACGGGTCTAGATTTGATGATTTGAAATGAAAGTTTTAGTCTTTTACAAATGTAATCAAGATGGTTAAAAGAATGAACTGCATACTTGGTGAAATAAGTCAGATGGAGAAAGAGCAACAACATAGGATTTCATTCACATGTGATACATAAAGAAATAAAACGAATGAGCTTAATAAAACAAAAATAAACCTTTTGACTATAAGACTTAAATAGTGGTTTCCAGAAGGGAAGATGGAAAAAGGTGGGGGCAAGTTGGGAAAAAGGGGTCAACAGTATGAGAAAGATGGA
The DNA here is from genome assembly GCA_004024925.1 of Scalopus aquaticus. Classification (NCBI taxonomy): domain Eukaryota; kingdom Metazoa; phylum Chordata; class Mammalia; order Eulipotyphla; family Talpidae; genus Scalopus; species Scalopus aquaticus. The sequence goes on along the minus strand of PVIJ01002584.1, from coordinate 137,482 downwards.
ATATGTAGAGGCGTTAATTTATAGTGATGTACACCTGAACTAAAGAATGTTGAAATCAATGATACTTTAGTTAAAAATTATTGAAAAAAGATAAAGTACAAAATCAGAAAACACTGGCTACAAAACAGCTAACATTTCTTTGTGAGTATGCTCCTAGTATTGTGCTGAACAGCTTCTGTACTGTGGTACTTGTAATCCTCATAACAACACTCTGAAGTAGGTACTATTATTTCTTCCACTTAGAGAACTGATGTTCAAAAAGAGCAAGCTTGCTCAACAAATCATTGCAGGACTGGAATCAGACCCAGACGTCTGACTCCAGAGCCTGTGTTCTAAATCACTATGTAGACTGCCTTTCCAAACTGACTGAAGACCATGAACAAATCTCTTGTGAGAAGCAACTGGAGATACATCAAAATCTACTGCATGTTCCTTAGAGTTTGGAGAACATGCTGGGTAAAGAAAATTTTAGATTTAGCATTGTCAAAGATTTTTTGTTGTTGTTGGTATTTGCAAGTTCTCAAGGTATAGGACACTTTAAGATATGAATATGTATAAACACCTCGATCACATGGGCCCCACCGAGTAGGCATGTGAAGATCTGGTGCCCATTCTGAGCAGGAAAGGTAACTGACTCAGTTCTCTGTTAGCAAAGATCATTTGTCTCTGGGGAGGTTACATTCCACATTTACACAGTATAAAAGGCCACCATAGAGGTACTTCCCATTTGACATTTGTAGACCTTCTGGATTGAAAGATGTGAATAAACTTGTTTTGGAATCAAGTAACAAAATATTGGAAATAGATACATTTATAGATGGTTACAAAGCAATAAAGTAAGTCTCAATATGAGAATGCTTTTAAGTTTAAACTGAAAATACATCTTTCCTGGAAATCAGTGTTTCCAAGTATTTTGCAAGATCAAGAACATCCCCAGCATTTTTATTTGGTGTATTCCTCCCAGGTGTGTCTTGAGTCTTAAGAGTCTCAGGATTAAGTTTTAAAAGTAGGGTCCAAAGCACTTCTTTCTTTCTGTGAGGAATAGATTGAGGAATAATACAAAATAAATAAACCTGTTCTAATATAAAAATTTCTAAAATGCCAGAGCAAACAAATAAATGCCTGGTTTTCATTTTAAACAAATTATTCTACCCGAACACAACTTTTTCATTACAGGTTAAAGTTGATACTTGATGCCTCAGATTATTATATATTCCTAACATTTGATTCTTTTGGCTCTCAGCGCCCAATCTTTTACTCAATGAATATTTACTGAAGGTCTTTTGATGGGTCAAGTGCTCCTCTGGGAATATAATTGGTCACAAGGTCCCTGCATTTTTGGAGCAAAAATTCTCATGGGTAAAAATTTTGAAAAATTTATGGAAGCTCTAAGAACTTAATCGATGTTCATTATTATTAATTTAGTTAGCTATGATTAATATTCAGAAGGCAGATAAGGCAAGTTCACCTCCTCAGAGATCTTTTGAAAGACGTGTAGAATTTAAATATAAAGCAAGTAAGAAACTAGTCTCTACTCAACACAGAATCAAATATAATCAGAGAACAGTGAAACCAGAAACCAGAACCTTAGAATTTAGGTAAGCTGAATTCTTTTTACAGTCACCTCAATACACACACACACACACACCCCTTAGATTCTAGTGACCCATGCTTTAAAGAAAATAAAGCTGAGTCCTATGAAAGGACTGAGACCTGGGGGGCTCCTTTGGGGTTGATATTCAGGGAAGACCTGAATATTCGGCTGAACACTTGGAAAAGAGCTTTCTAGGTGCAAGAACTGATAGAGGGACAGCGAAGAACCAGCTGTTCAAGAAACTGTAGGAATACAGAGGATCTGAACAAAGGGTCAGGAAAAAAAACAAACTTGCAAGCTGATCAGAGATCTGAGGCACACAGAAGGGGAAGTGGAGCACAAGGGACCAGTGAGATGAATTGTGGGTGCCATGTGTTGGGAGCGCTATGGGGACTACGCTTGAGGGGATTCAAACACTGTACCAAAATGAACAATGTAAGAAAAAAATTAAAAGATGTAATTTAAAAAAGAAAGGGACTGTACAAATCACAGCTTGTTTTTTTTAGATAAAATAACCCAAAGAACACCTAGCATCTCTCCTTCTGTTGGTTAGACTCCAGTTCCATCTTGTAAATGAGTTACCTCCACACCACTCAGTGGCACTGCTTTTCATGAAGATGGCAGCAATAACAGAATTAACATTCTTTTATAGTGACCAGGAACTTAGTCTGTGGGCGACTCAAGAGAAGCTTAGTGATACAGCTGTGGCCAGTTTGATAGTTAATAGGTTAATTCTATTAATCATCAGTTGAGAGTTAATAGTTAATCCTCTACTAAAACCCTGAATCAGGAGAAAGAATACAGTGAAGATGACCTGGAGTCCACTTCTTCTTAGCACTTATTTCTGAGAAAACATGCTACAAAGCACACAGGTTAAGTGTTGTTTGCTCTTCACGGGACTTCATTTGAAGGGCCTCTTTGGATGTTCCTGCCGCAAGTGCATTCCAGTGGCAGTGGACAGCCTGTTATGTCCTCCTTGTAGCTCACGTGGCTTTACTATGGAGCTGATGTGCGTAACTGTGGTTGTTTCTGTGGTTTTCTTACAGGTCTGGAGAGTAACAGCTATGCAAAAGGTCATAGATCAGTTTATCTTTCCAGGTAATAGAGCAAAGTAAAATTCCTCTAAAAGATGCATAGCAAAGTAAACTTGTAAATTTGGGGTACCTTTCATGATTAAAGACAAAAAAATATGAATAAGTTAAATCTTGAAAATCACATTGGGAATCATTAGAATTATTCTTAATAGTCTTGAGAGAAAAACAACACACACAACACACACACACACACACACACAAACAAACAAAATCAATTACCCCTGCTGATTTTATCTTTCTCTTTTCTGGTATTTCTTAGCCATGCTTTTCCTGAAGACTGAGAATATTTTTGTGATATTTTTGATGTGAAAAAGTGATAACACTATATGTCTTTAATTTGTAGTAGCAGGTGGGAAAAGAGAAAGCTAAATGAGACTATGTAATGTGGCAAGGATAAGTGTTCTTGATTTAGTTTGTAAATCTATTGGGAATCGAGAACGTCACCTGATAAAGTTAATCAAAGGATCACCCTAGTGGATGCAGAACATTAGTTGTTTCCAACCTGAAAATCCCCTTTTAATATTCTAAGAGACATGAAGATTTTAGTGAGAGATGATCTCCTTTGCAGACTTCTTCATCCTATTTCTTTATGGCAAGTTCCATCTAAGGGAAGAAGATTTATCTTCTTGTTTTCTTAAACAATAAAACATTAATTGTAAAAAATCTTACTTAGAAACAATAATGGCTATTATTAAATGGAATGGGAAGATGTGTTGCTTTATTATAGCTGTTCTAAGCACTGGCTGCACATTAAACTCTCCCAGACCCTTGTTTCTCATATTTTAACGTGCGTATAAATCATCCAGGGATCTTATTAAAATGCAGATTTTTATTGTATTATTTTTATATTGAGGCGATGTTGGCTTGCAACACTGAATATGGTTTAGTTCGGGGAGAGGGGTGCCGAGATTCTGCAAGTGATGTTGGTTCTGCTGATCTGTGGATCACAGTTTGAGCAGCAAATATAAATACATCTTATACTTTCATAGGATGGGATTTTTTACAGTTTTTAATATTTAGTGGCCTCAAGAGTGTTGGAAAATGGGTATTTCTAGTCATGACTGCTGATGGGAATGTAAATGGATAATAAGCTATTTGGAGGAAAAGTTCATGACCGTATTTCAAAATTCTTTTCAATATTATATATTTTTAACCCAGTAGTTAAAAGTTAGAATTTACTACTAAAAACAATCAGTCAAATATGCAAACTTGTGTAAGAATAAACCAGGCTAATGTAGATCCAGATGTACTACCAAAAAATAATACCTTTTTTTTTTTTTGTAATTGACACCAGTTTTGACCAAGTGTGATTGATGCTTGGGTCTCATATATTTTGAATATCATCTTCTAGTGCATTGATATTAAACACTAATTGGTTTTAATAGTAAGTACTTGGAAATGTTCAGCATCATTAATATAAGGTTGATAAAAATACGTGTTTTTATGTACATGCAATGGGTTGCTAGAGAACCATTAAGATAATGATGCTTATGTTTATTGTCATGAAAAAAGACCATATTGATTAAGTTAAAAATAAGAGCTTGTTTCAATAATACATATTAATTATATGTGCATTAAATATATAAAAGGGCATTTGTCAAGTTATTTCTAAGTAGAGGGTTATGGGTGTTTTATTTTCTTACTTTTAAAATATATTTTATTTATAGTTACGTGAATTTAGCAGGCATTTTTTTATAACCATAAAAGACTGAAAATTATTTCTATTTTTAAAGACTGATAGTGAGGATCTTATTATAGTTAGCATGGAGGAAAATATATGGGTAATGATACTCTATGTTATGAAGTCAAAACCTTCCATAGGTACGGTTCTTAAAGGAAAGACTTGTCCAGTCACATCACAAATGATAGCCTGTTCCCTTTTGAGCTAAGGGATATGACTCAATAAAATTAATAGTAGAAATTCAAATGTATATAGAGCAGAGTAATAGTAAGGAAGGCTTGGGAACTTTAATACAGTTACATACACATACACACCCAGCCATGGTTTCCATAAAAATAGTGCTTGCTTGGTCCTATAAAAGGAGGAAATATTTCAGGGTTTATGGTCAAGTCATTTTGGAGGTACAGAAAGCTGGTTTGGAAAGCCTTCCACATTTGTCATGCTTTCTTTCATGCCTAATAAAAAAAAAAAAAGTGAGTCTGATCTGATGAATGGAACATTGTTAGGAGTCAGAAAATATCCCTGTTTCTCATTATACTTTTCATTTGTCACATGACTTTGATAAAGGACCCTCCTCCTACCATTAATCAACCAAAGGTATGTAGAACATTTCCTTTCTAACACAGACATTTAATAAACTAATGAATGTTAGTTAAAAATAAAAATCTCTAAGGAGCATTTGTTTATATAATAACTGTTTATATAAACACTTTGAAGATCCACTAAGGCTTTTCTGTTTTTGAGTATAAAGTAAGAAAGTTAACTTAGAGTTTAACTAGCCAGGATATTCTTTTTAAAAAAAAAAAAAAAAAAAAGAAAAGCAGCAGCAGGTAACTTATTCTGTTTTTTAAAGCAATGAGACTACTGGGGAAGGAAGAACACTCAGATATTTTTTATTTATGAAAGGTTCATAATTTAAGTGACAGATTTCACAGGTTTGAACCTAGTGTTCCTCAGGTTTCACAGGTTTCATAGGCCTGTATTTCAAAATTCTATATGTGATTTGGCTTGAGAAATAAATTCTGTGCAAAAATAATTTAGCAAAATCTGTAATTTATTCTGTCTCCATGGCGTGTCCACGAAGCAGCAGATTCAGAGTGGGCCGAGCACTCACTCATTGATTACCAACACCTGATGCAGTTCCACAGATTGTTTCACCTATTTGTCTCATTTGTTCACCAAAACAATCTTGTCACCCAGCTGGGTAGATGGAAGTGCCACCACTTGACAGACGAGGACATTTATGTTTAAACTATCCAAGAGATGGTATTGCTGATCTCCATTCTAGGGGCTGCTTCTCCTGCTCCCATTGCTTTTCCACAGCACTATTTCTACCTGAGGAGGTGGCCTCCCTTCCATCATTGTCCTTTGAAGGTGCTCCACACCAGAGAAGTTGTAGCATGTATTTCAGAGAATTTTGAAAGACTTCCATTTAAAACTGCTATTACTAGAAATGATTGAGTTCAAAACCAGCAGCCCTGTGTATGACTGTGTCCAATAATTACAATTCTAAGCAGTAAGTACTCAGAATAGTATGAAAGTTGTGCCTAGTAAGACTAGTGTGGCTGCAGGAGTACACACAAATTACCTTATGTCTTTTTCATTATAGCGGGTTTTTAATAAAACTGTGTATTTGCAACTTTAAATGTTATATGAAAGACTTAAATTTTTAACACTGTAGCATTTGAGGTATAAAGGTTCTTTATTTTCACAACAAGTTATAATGATATTCTTTATTTTTGCATTGGTCTTTGTGTAGTGTACTGTATTCCTTTCAAGTGAATGAAATTTTTACAGATTCTGTATGTTCATTAAGTTATTTGCTTAATTCAGTCACAACCCAGGTCTGGGCATGGTGGGAGGAGAAATGTGTGACTGAAACTTCCCTGTGTACATGTCCTCCCTGTGGAGTGATACAGGTCTGAAAACCTGGATTGGGCCTCAAGGATCCATTAGCTGAAGAGTTAGGGATTCTAGAGAAAAATACACATTTCAAATGAGAGTCCAGGATCTTACCAGGTCTTAGGAAATAAAAGATAAGATAAATGATAATGACTATATTATATCCTACTATATATATCTAATAGATTTTATTTAACCATTCATCTGTCAATAGACATTGAAGGTAGTTGGGATGTTTCTGGATCTTTGTTATTGTTTAACATAATACTGAAATGAGCATTTTAGTGCATGTATCTTTGTATGCATGTCTAATATTATAATTTCCACAGGCAAGATTCCTATAAATGACATTTTTATAATGGTTTACACTTCCATCAATTTAAAATAATTCTTATACGTCTGAGGAGGAGTGATCCTATAGTGGTGAATAATATACAACATTGTAAACTAATGTTATATCAATAAAAAATTTTAACAATATTTAACTTGAAACAATCTTGTACTGTCAATTTTCAGTAACATTGAGTAATACATTATTTAACATTACTGATGAAAAATGGCATCTCTATGCATTAACTGTATATTTTTCATTTTATATAGTTAACCTTTTTACAAAATATATTTATCAGTGTATTTTTATCATTCATAAGTGAAATATAGACTCCCCATATCTATAAGTGAATCATAGACATGGGGAATCCATATATTTTGACATCTCTAATTTTCATGTAAAATGATATATGAAATCAGAGGAACTATGATGTAACACAGGTTATCTCTGGGTGGAAATATGGCAGTATGTTCTTTATATTGAAAAATACAGTTTTCTGACCACTTAATATTTTATAATATAAAAAGATTAATATCACCTTCCTTGAAAGCCAAATTCATAAGAGAAATCGGAATGTACGTGTATTATTTGACATATATAAAATTTTATTATTATTTCCATGGACTTATTCAACATATGTAGAATTTCTGTCTGTAGACAAAATGCCCACTTCATTCTTCTCAAAGGAGTGATTTTGATCTCTATAGCTATGTGAATGGAGTAAGAATATGTAAAATTTTCACTGAGATGTAGCAAAATTGTTATTTTGGAGATAGCTCCATTGTTTGGGAGTGGCCAGGTACCCTAAAATACAAAGAGATGATAGAATGAAGTAGTTAATAACACAGGTGCTAGAATCAAACTTTGAATACTATTCTAGTTTCATCACTTCTTTTATGATTTTGAGCTAGATAACTTCACGTGCGTGCCACAGTTTCCTCATCTGTGAAATGGGGATATAACTGTAACCTACATCTTAAGGACATTATAAAAATTAAGTGAGGCATGATACAGAAAACATCTAGAAATCCTGGCACTTGATAAATTCTTTAAAAATATTAGCAATTGTTGAAGTATTCAGGTCCTTCACGTATACGCTTACCAAACTTCAGTTTCGTGCAGAACTCAATTAACAGATAGCTGAATGGAGATGGAAGTTTTCTAAGTAAAATTTTATTTGCCTAGTTTGAAAGTTTCTGTCACACCAAGGCACTGGAATGACATGAACGAAGGTAGAACCATGGGAACCATAAATTATGTTCAGGAAGTAGTAAAAAAAAAGTCCAGATAGTCCATGGAATAATGCTATCTATCTATAATGCTATATGAATATATTATTAACTAAATAATTATTCATTTCTGACCTTAACATAAAAATGAAATATTTATTTTTACAATGTTTACATATTAAGCAATATATACAAAATAAACACAAGTACATAATGTGGATATGTGTTTCATATATTCTAATACACCACTGCATAGCAAAGTTTCAAATAATTTTTTACCCTGAAAGAGAGCCTGGGCTAAGTCATCGTTCAGAAATTTTATAGAGCACTTGAAATTTGCTGAGTGTAGATCTGAAGTACTCTTATTGCAAAATACAAAAAAGTAGCTATATAAGGTAATTTGATTGTGATAATCATTTTGCAACATATTAATATAATCATCATGTTCGATACCATAAATAAATCATGTTGCATAACCTAAATATGTGCAGTTTTTAATTGCCATTCATATCTCAATAAACCTGGAAGAAATCATTTAGTATTTGCATTTTAAAAAATCAGTGAGTTTTTTTCCTATTTATTTTGCTTATTTATTCATTATATTTATTTTCTTATATCATTGCTAATTTTTGGACAGTAGTTGATTTCTCCCCTCAGGTATAGTTCCAGTAGTTCTCCCACCCCCGCAGCACCCATAATCCTATAATCCATCTTCAGGATCCCTTGTGCTCCTCCCTCCCCTGTTTTGACCCCTTCTCTTCCCCTCCCCTGCTGTGTGCCTCAGATCAACTGTCAGCTTGCAAGTTTTGTCTTTTTCCTGATCCTTTGTTTGGTTTCTCTGTATTCCTCATATAAGTGAAAACATCCCATATATATCCTTTTTCTTTTTTAAGATTGATTTATTTATGCATACAAATTGGGGTACAGGCCAGAGGCGTGGGGCAGCAACAGGGTTCACCAGAGAGAGTAGGGAACAGAACATCCAGAGTGATGGAAATACACTGCTGAGGGGGGGCAGCGGGCAAGGCAGGAGAGGTCTGCCGGGCCATGTGGGAATCTCCCCCCAGGCATCAAACTCACGCTGGTGCGTACAGCTCCACAGCGCAGCGCTTAACCACTGCACCATGAGGGAGGCCCTATATATCCTTTTTCTTCTAATTCTTGCTTTTAAAATTGTTGACTGTTAATCAGAACCTTCACTGTATTCAATCATAGGACTTTGCATCTATTTTTTGGGGGGGAAATTCCTTAAAATGCTCTCTGTGCTGGAATTGTTTCACAGACAGCTTCATATTTATATATTCACCTTGAAAATCCAGACCCCTGGCTGGTGCCTGGCTGGTTACCGACCAGAGAATCCATCTGGTCAGCTGCTTCTGCTTGCCATTTGAAGGTCACTTCTCAGTGAGTACTTTTTGGAGACTCTCCCTAGTGTGGTGTCACAGGAAAGTTGATTATACTTCCCAGTAAAGAAGGACTTGGTGAACCTCTGATCTTTAAATCATTCCTTTAACTATATTTTATTTCATTGTAAATGGAGATTGGCAAACACAGGAATATCTGATTTTAGTTGATCCTTTCTAATAAAGGGATCAAGTCCATTGTAGGTCAAAACATAAGCTTAGCTCTTGGCATTTGTATTACTTCTGACTCATGGTGAAGCTATTTTTGATATATTTAATCTTCTGTTAATTTTTAATTAGCAGAAAACACATGGAGAATAAACTACGTCTGTCTCTACGCTGCCTTTATTAGGATGTAAACTTCAGAGGGCTCTGTTTCTGTAGAAACTTAGTTTCCTAATTTCTACGGTCTCAGAGTAAACGCTGGAGTTTTCAGAGTAAACTCTGGAGTTCTCAGAGTAAATGCTGGGGTTGAAGCTTAGGTATGCATATAACAACTTCCTGGCCCCCCCAAACCCCCAGCCCAGATCTAAAAAGCAACCCCACTGGCACCCTCTGTTTCTTTTTCGTGTTTATTTTTTTCCTTTCTTGGCATGGTAGGTACTCCCTGGATATTTATGTACTTACAACCTCTAGAGTAAAAGAGGAAAAACACTTTTATAGAAAGCAAACCAAGGGGCCCCATAGTTTGGAAATCACCAGCAACCTGGAAATAGCCACACACTCGTCAACACGCTTTTATAAATAAAAACCATATTTATCATTAATTGGATTTACTAACTTCTCAAAGTTGTCATCGATGTAAAGTAGCTCTAAACTGCTGATGTTCAGTTGTGCTCTACAAGTCGTTTTTGTATAAAACTGGTTGAGACACTGTACTTTTTCTACATAGATAATCTTTTTCAACTATGAACCAAATTTTTCTAGCTGTCAATTAAAAAATATTAGATATACAAATTCATTGCCACTGTCCTAAGACATACCAAAATCTCATTTCCAAGGTGTGATTTATAATTACTTATGGAATGTCTCAATGTCTCCTTAGTTACTGCCCAACCATAATCAATCAATTTTTTTCTGAAGAATCTGCACTCTGTGACACCATAGCTTCCATTTTGCAAGAAATGATTGGAAGAGAAAGGTAAACAAAGTGCCAGTTTATTGACTGGCAGACTGGAAAAGGGAGCCTCGGGTAACCAAAAAGAAGGAAGGATATAGCACTGAGGGAGGGGTTTAGGAAAATTTGCTAATGAATTTCCCAACTCACTTACAAGAAACTGCCAAATCGATGTCCAAAGTGATAGTGCCATTTGCTTTTCCGTCCAAAATGTATGTATTTTCCTGTTGTTCCACATCCTCACCAACACTTTGTATTGTTAGTCAGTTTCACTTTAGTTATTTCAGTGTGTATACGCAGTGATGTATTATTGTTGCTCAAATTTACATTTCCCTAACTACTAATAAGGCTAAACATTTCATTTGTCTTGGCCATTCATGTGTCTTTTCGTAAAGTATATTTTGATGGTTTGTCCTCTTACTATAATGGTTATATTTTAACTATTAAGCCTTCTTATTATAAGTGTTCTTTGCATGTTCTGGAGACAAGTTCTTCATCAGATATATATAATGTGTATATTTTCTCTCAGTGTCTCGCTTGGCTTTTCACTTTCTTGACAGTGCTTTTCAAAGAGCAGACTGTTTTATAGTTGAAGAAATATAAGTTGTCATTTTCTTCCTTTTCATGTTCTCTGTAGTAAATCTTTGCCTAACAAAAGATTTTGAAACTTTTTTCTGCTACTTCTGTAAATTTCATAGATTTCCATTTACAGACCTAACAGATACAATTAGGTCTGTGATATGTTTTAAATAATTTTTTATTTGATTTGTGGAGAGAGTTGAGATTCAGTGTTTTCCCCTATGAATGTCCAGTTGTTCTGGCACCCATTGAAATGACTTCTTTCTTCATTGAAATACTTTGGAACTTTTGTTATAAATCAAATGACCTAATACACATGAATCTATTTATGGATCCTCTTCCATTCCACTGATCTACAATTCTGTCTTTAAGCCAGCACACCTTGTCTTGGTCACTTCCATTTTATAGTGACTTTTGAAATTAGAGTGTAAGTGCTGAAAATTTGTTCTTTTTAAAAATATTAGTTTAGGATAATATTCTGTTCAAATCTCAGAACCAGTTTGTCTGTTTTTATCATAAAGCTCTGTGAAATTTTCTTGGGATTGCATGGACATTATATATCTTTTAGGAAAAAATTGACCCTTAACAACATTAAGTCTTCCAATATATAAACACAATATATATCTCCATTTAGTTAATACTACATTAATATATTACGGCAACATTTCATGGTCTTGCTTGTACAGGTCTGACATGTATTTTATTAAATTTATCCCTAAGAAATGCATGGTTTTTGATGATGTTATAAATGACATTTGAAAAATTTTAGGTTGCAGTTGTTTCTTGCTCAAAAGTAGGAGCACAAATAATTCTTATCTATTGACTTTATATCCTGCTATCTTGCTAAATTCACTTGTTAATTCTTATTTTTTTGGTAGATTACATAGATTTTCTGTGTTTGTGATCCATTGTCTATAAATGAAAACATCTTAATTTTCCTTTTCCCAATGTGCATGCTTTTCATTTCTTTTTCTTATCTTATTGATCTTGTTTATACCTCCAATACAACATTAAATACAAATGGTGAGAGCAGACATCATCTCTTGTTCCAAATTATGGGTTGGGTAGGGAAACATTTACTATTTCAGCATAATTATGATGCTAGCTATTGGACCTTTATTGTACTAAAGGTGTGCTATTGTACTCCCTTGTGTTTTTGGTTCACTGGGTGTTTTTATCATAAAAGAGTTTGCTTTTAGTACCAAGTGAGATGATCATACAGTTATTCAACTTTGTCCTGCTTATGTGTTGAATTACATTTATTAATTTTTCAAATGTTATTCAACATTGAAATTTTGCAGTATATTCTACTTAGTCCTGAGATATTATCCTTTTTATATAATGCTGCGTGCAAATGCTATCAGTGACTTTCCGTTTCTCACTATGTACAACTCAAACTCCTTTACTTGATAGTCAAGACCTTGGTGCCCTAGGTCAAGCAGCTTTCTAGTCTTACCTAAAATTTGTTTTTTTATCATAGAAACTAACACTTATTGAGTTATTACTATGTTTCCAGCACAGTGCTTGCTTCTGGTCAAATAAAGATGAATCTAACATGTTTCCATCACGCCGCACCTGCACCTCTAGATGGCGCTGGGGTCTGCTCCACGGGCCATCTACCCAGTCATCAGGAATGGTATCAGGTCCTTGGTGTTTCTCCAGCAGAGACTCCAAGAGCGGGGCTCCTCCTTACGTCCTGCAAGCCTTGACGGGTCTGAACACAGTGGAAGAGGTCTCAGGTGTGGACCACAAGCTGCTAACTCAGGGAAAGAGTGATTTCGACAGATCACTGGCAGGTGGCAGCTGCCAAGAGGAGGCATAAGAACAAATGATGCTGGGTTGATAAATTGCTAAGTAAACACAAACAAACCAAACCCAACCAGACAAGAAATACAGGGAACTACAGGGAAGATAGGTATTTTCTCACTTAATTTTCACAGAAGTCAATTATATTACATATGGGCTGTTTTTAACTCCGTTTTTCAGGGGGAAACTGAAGCTTGAAGAGTTTATATAACTTATTCAGTGTCAAAGATTAATAAGTGATAGAGCTGAGACTCATACTTACTTTCAGGTCTCCCTGTTCTAATTTTTCTTACCCTAGTCCATGTTTACCTATCCTCACTCTGCCTTTTTTTCCCAGATAAATATGAACCATACTATTGTGCAACCCACTTCTCCCTTTATTCAGAACACTTTTTCTGTTTCATGGATTTGTTTTATTGTCATGCCATCATCCTGAATATTTTTTCCAAATTCTCTTCTCCATCTCAGACTGTTAAATAATGATTTCCCTTCAAAATTATGGAAATAATCAACCTCTTCCACCAGAGAACCAAAATTTCTTTATATTTTCTTCATACTACATATCACTTATATTCCTCAAAGTTCCTACTGAAAATTGGTAGCCAGTGTTTTGCATAAAGTAAATCACTGCCATTTCTTATCAAAAAAATTTAAAAATAAGAAAAGATTCTAACTTATTCTAACTTGGGAGTTTCAGGATTCAAAGAATTGTCACAAGTACTCTTTTACATTATACGAATGATTTATTTGAATATGAAGGTATCAAGCTGGGCTTTATTAAGGGTGCTAACTTTTTTTTTTTAGCAATAAAATCTGCCAATTATAAAGCATAATAAAGAAAGTGCTCAGAAAAACTGATTCAAACTTTCCACCAAAGGGTTGTGTTGGGCTAGAAGACATAAACATCAACCACATTTTAGCATGACTTTCATCATTCTCTTGTGGTTTGACTCTTCAAATGATGTCTAAACTTAAACATGAAAGGAAACTCCACCTTATATGGATGGCTTGGAATGGAAAAGAAGCTCCAGTGCTTTCCTGTTTGGCTGGGGCATTTGACCTTTCCTCCACGTGTGTTTTCTTTGAACTCCTCCAAAGTTAGGTGCTATGTAAATATAAGTTATAATTAACTTGCTTTCTTTGGGTTTCCTTGAACAAAATTCTCTCACAATGTGCTGTGCATATTTGTTTTAAATGATTATGAGTTATGGATTTAGATTTAGAAAGAAGATAATGTGACTGAAGTTCATGTATTTTCTTTGCCTTTAATCTAGGACTATAAGATTGGACCCAAAGGTGAAGGGGCTAAAACATGGAGACCCTCATTTTTAGCCATGAAATAACCAGGGATAAGAAGTCTAATTTACAGGTTCTAATCAGATGTGTTATTTTTCATTTTCATGAAAATTGGCATATGGTTTTACTGTGCAGCTGCTAACCAGCTGTCTCCTTTCTATTGTGGTTCTTATGAACCCTCTTTTTAAATTTATATATCACTTGGGATCCTGAAGGATGAAATAATACATGTAGGTTCAAGGTAATGACTGGGATTATTGTTTGTTTTTAGATTTTTTAGTTTAACCCAACATGTTGAAAGTGTTTTCACTAATTGCTATTATGGGTATGTGAATATTTGTTTAAGCCTTTCCAGAATGACCTCCATGCTCAAATAAAGGAAAATACTGAAATAATTAATAGGTTAATTAAAACCATCTTCTTACCTACTCATCCGTTCACCATTATTTTATCAAGCTTGTGTGATTGCCTCAGTTCCCCATTTAGCACTGAAATTGGAGACTTAAACATTGCAAGAAAAGACATTTCCATGACTGTAAGTTTACATGTAACAATAAACATTGTAGGCAGCTTCAGTCATTTCACATTGCCACTGGCCTGATGGTGGTGTTTCAACAACAGAGCTTGTCATATTGAGAATGATCTGGTATGAGGTCAATGAATTGTAAACCAAACATATGTGGAAAATATGAAAAAATTACTATTCAGGAGTCACAAGCTGAAGAGTTTAAATACTATGAAATGTGCTAACATTATCGTTTTTTATGATTAGAAGTTTGAATTAAATGATAATGATAGTTGACCAGGTCTTATCTACATTTTCTACGTTTCTATTAATTTTTTAAGTCTCTTGATAAATAAGAACTATTATCATCCTATTTCAGACTCTTGCACATGATTATACAACTTGTCAATGGCAGAGCCTGGGTTCAAATGCAGGTAGCCTAGTGGTACTAGATTTGTCCTGTACTGGATTACCTTGAGTTGTTGCCAAAAATAAATAGTTAAATAGATTCATGATTTCAGAACTAGTCTAAGGGAAAGTGCTTCTACAATTCCTATGTTTGATATGTTTGTTTGACTTCCCCCTAAATAGTGAACACTTTTTCATAATTCCTGGGGAGCACTAATATGTGGTAGCAAAGTTTCTAAGTAAAGGATAAGCTAAGTAAAAATGAGCAATCTATACTAGGGATATCAGGGCATATGAAGTTATATCAAGCCATGTCAACCAAATGTGGAGTGCACTGAGATGGGATTATTACATCAGCCTCCAATAATTCTGAGTTCTTGGAACTCCCTTTTATAAAACAAAATTAAAAAAAAAAAACAACTAGCTTATACATGTGAATTTGTTGCTGGGAAATTCCAGTATCTCTGCCTTCCACATACCAAGGAAGCCACAAAAGGCAAAGGACAGGAATTGACTCTTTAATATGTGCTTTTATTAGATTAGCCAGCTAATCTGAGAAAGGCTGAGCATCATGCTCCAAGAAAACGTTCTAATGCCTCGTCTCTAACTGACTGTTAGATAGTGAGTTAAACAAAGATAATTATCAGCAACTGGACCTTCACTGGAGGCGGTTAACACCTTCTGGGAGTTTTATGGTGCCCCATCTCCCTGGCATGTCCCCCTCTACTGGCATCTGGGTTTAGAGCACTTCATTCCTTCTGGGGCAGCTCAGTCTCTGACAGAAATGGCATCATCCAGCACTCCTAGGTGACTCTTGGTCAAACAACGTGTGCATTGCATATTCCCAAACTGTGCATGGTGCCCTTTTCAAATTTATGCTAAATTTCAGACCATTTAAAGGTTCTATCACATTGTATTCCTTAAATTTACTAGACCAAACTGCTAAGCCCATCATAGATGCTCCCAAAGTATTTTTGCTTCTTTGCTTTCGGATGGCTATATTGATGAATGTGTAAATGGGAGTAAGAGAACTGGAGTACATAAATTTTGATTTCCTTGGTTCATTGTGGCTACCATCTAGTAATGACAATCTTTCAAAATGGTGTCCTTCCTAAGGGAAGAGGAAATATAGAGAAAGGGAGTGCTATCTACGTAGTTTCTCTTTTCTTCTTGACCATAGTTATCACAAAATATGGAAACATTTAATCTTCCTATTTTGGGGGAGAAGGCAGGAATATAAAGGTAGGGAAACTAAAAGAATAGCAGCAAACACAGAGAAGGTAAAATGAAATTACTGAGTTAATTACTGAGACCTCTGTAGTAACAGCTTAATATATAGGCTCTGCCTACCATGTCACTATGATGTGGTTTCAGTCAACATCTTAGAACAAGGAAACGGTTGCAAGAGTACTATTAGTACTATTATGTCCTTAACAAATCAATACTTGCTAGATGAAGGTAGAAGACTCATAATCTATACATGTAAATGTATGCATTTGCTTTCAAAGTGTTGATTTTCTTTGATTTAATATGTGACTGATATTTATGGCAAGCTAACCAATTTTTTTAATTAATCAGAAATAAAATATTATAGTTGTTAAACAATTTTATTCAGGTCTAAATAAGTACAAGAAACATGGTCTAGAGGATCTCACCAGCTTACTCCCTTATCCTTCAGAGGTATTTCCTTCAGTATGTCACTTGCCCATTTAAACCTGTCTTGACATCTACTTCTTTGAGGGTCTCAGTGAGCTCAGTAATAAAAATGTGTAATAAATAATAACTATGTAATTTAAGTTTTAGCCATTTTACTCTTTCCTCTACTACTCCAAATTAATTTGTTCTCTTTTTGTGGATGGTTTCTTTCTGTTGGTAGATATAAAGTGTACTGAAGTTTTATGTTGTATTCTAATGGAAAAATAGAAATGATCTTTCTGTTACTTATAAAATACTTCATTATTTTAGGTGGATAGTTACATTTTAGAGTTGAAGAATCTTAAAAAGAAGTGAATGTATTATGTGGAAACATTTAATATTATTTACTACTTAGACCACAACTAAATAGACTAGTAAAATTCATATTGGTATGTATGTGGTCTCTGTTTATGTGTGGCCACAACTTAGAAGAGGAATAGCAGGGAGAAAGTGGAGAAAGTCAAAGAACTGGCCAGGAAAATGTCATTCCACTGTGTGAGTTTGGTGTCAGCTCCTCCTCTGTTTCTTCCGCTAATATCTCCAGCTAATGCATCCTGGATGACCCAAAGGCAAGCATTTTCTGCAAGGTAGCAGGAGGGACAGGAAACACCATGTGCTTCCTGGTTTGGGAAGTGGCAGTAAAAGCAAACTGTGGGCAGCCAGTAAAAGCAAACACTAAGCAGGAAGGGATCTAGTGACCTGTCAGTATAGCTCTGCTCTTAACTAGAATGACAAAACTGCTTGTCAAAGTTCACTCTTCACTCAGATAATTATTACTGAGAACATATTTACTGTGGACCTTTATTTTCAGGACCTCTCATATACTTATTTTACATTGTATTATCTTTATTGAGGTAATAGTGGTTTGTAGCACTATATATAATTTAGGAGTATAGACTCACACTGCTTGAGATGAATGTTACCATACCACACCCACCATCAGAGCACCCATATTCATCCACCATATAGAATTGGACCCATGCCTTTTCTTCCCTCTCCTACCTTCCCCTCTGGCATCATCAATTTGATAATAATATTTCTAGGGTTTGTTTTCAGTATACTTTTTGTCTGTTCCTTTGTTTTTTATTTTATATTTCACATGAGTGAAGTAATCCAGTATTTGTTTTTCTTCTTCTGACTTATTTTGTTTATCATAATCCACTTTACTTCCAACCATTTTGTCAAAAATAGAAAAATATTCATATTTTTTAAATAGTTGTATAGTATTCTATTGTGTTTGTACACCATATTTTCTTTATCTAATTATTTGTCAATGGACCTTTAGGTTTTTCCATGACTTGGCTATTATAAATAGTGCTGCAATGAACATAGGAATGGATCTATCCCTTTGGGTTTGTGTTTTCACATTCTTCAGGGAAATTCCACCTAAGAGTGGAATTATATATGTGGATACTAAATAACATGTTATATAATGACCTTTAGGCTAACCAGGAAGTCAAAGGAGAAATTTAAAAATACCTGCAGATGAAAGAAAAAGAAGACACCAACTACCAAAATCCACTAGATACAGCAAAATGAAGAGGGAGGTCCATAGCAATACAAGCATCCATCAAGAGACCAGAGAGATTTTAATTAAATAATCTAAATTTACACCTTAAGGGACTAAAAAGAAGAACAAATTCCATGAGAAGGAAGAGAATAAAAAAAATTGGAGTGGAAATAAACAACATAGAAATAGAAGAAAAAGTACAAAAGATCAATAAAACCATGAGGTTTTTGAAAAGATAAATAGACAAACCTCTGGCTAGGTTCACTAAGACAAAAGTGATAAAACTCTAATAAATGAATCAGAAATGAAAGAGAAGTTGCAACAGACAACTCAGAAATACAGAGAACCATGAGATACTACTATATACATCTATACACCAATAATTGGAAAAAATGACACAATTGTAATGGCATACAACCTTCTAAGACTGAATGAGGAAGAAACAGAAAACTTAATAGACCAGTTATAAGCAAGGAAATTGAAATAGTAATCAAAAGTCTCCCAAAAAAAAAAACCAGAAGTCCAAGGCCACACAGTTTCACTAATGAGTTCTACCAGACAGTCAAAGATAAACTAATACCTATCCTTCTCAAACTCGTTCAAAAATCAAGGAAGAAAGGATGCTTCCAAATACTTTTTAAAAAAGATTTATTTTATTTATTTATGCATACAAGAGCTGGGGTGTAGGCCAGAGGTGTGGGAGGGATGAGGGGGGAGGAGGTGACAGGATTCACCAGAGACAGAGTGGGGAGCAGAACAGGAGGACTGACTGAAATACACTGCTGAGGGGAGCAGTGGGTGAGACAGGAGAGGTCTGCTATGCCATGTGGGGCAGCTCCGTGGCAGAGGGTCAAACTTGTGCTGCAATGGCTGCTGATAGCTTTGTAGTACTGAGACTTGACACCACCAGTGTGCCACCAGGGAGCCTGCTTCCAGACACTTTTTATGAGACCAGCATTACTCTTACACCAAAATCAGGCAAAGTTGTCACACAAAAAAAATAAACTATAGACTAATATCCCTGATGGACATAGATTGAAAATACCCAAACCAAATTTAACAACACATTAAAAGGATCATACATCTTGGGACCTCCCTGGTGGCGCAGGGGATGAGCGCTGCACTGTGGAGCTGTCGGCAGCGCACGATGCGAGTTCAACACCCAGCCAGGGAGGATCCCATATGGTGCGGCAGACCTCTCCTGCCTCGCCCACTGCTCCCCACAGCAGTGTGTTTCTGATCTGCCTGTTCTGCTTCCCTCTCTGTCTCTGGTGAACCTTCTTGCCGCCCCACGCCTCTGGCCTGTACCCCAGCTTGTATGTTAAAAAAAAAAAAAAGGATCATACATCATGACTAATGGGATTTATTCCAGGGGTGCAAGGATGGCTCAATCAACATAATTCATCACATCAACAAAAGACAAAAATCATAAGATCACATCAGTAGATGGCAGAGAAAGCATTTGAGAAGTTTCAACATCCTTTTATGAAGAAAACTACCATCATGGCCTCCAATTTACTAAGGTAGAGAAAGCAAATACTGACTTGTTCTGTAGAGAGAGACAAAGATAGACCCAACTTTACTAGCCTTGGAGCAAGGTGTTGGCCTCCATAGCTATAAACATTTTTGCTCTGGGGTCAGAGAAGGTCATTCAGGAACCACTTAACTAAGGAAAAGGTGTAAAGTTATGTTTTTGATAGAGAGATAGGTGCAGTATTCTAACTAGTGTGAAATGCTATAGGCCACAACTCTGAGGTAGAGAGGATGATTTGTGAATGGGGGCCACAAACTTTTTAAAAACTTTGAGTTTCTTAAACATGTTATAAAACTCAGTGTTTCAAGAAGTAGACTGAAACTACATGGAAGATAAACTTTAAAATTTATTTAAACACATTTGTCTAGGAAAGAAAAGAGAGCCATGACTTCTGAATCCTCTATGAGATGATCTGCCACCTTTCCTGGCACTGGTGGCCTCTTAAGTTTTGAAAAGAGGGAGGTTTTGGTCTTGTGTAACAAGTAACATATAAAAATTGAAGGCAAGGAGTTTGTATAATCCTGTCACCTGATAGTCATGTCACCTTGGTAAAATTACTTAATATGAGCTTTGATTTCCTAGTGAATTGAATGGGGTAAATAATAATAGTATTTATCATAAAGAATTTTGATGCGGATTAAATGGAATGTGACATATACAGGGTTTAGTATAGTGCCTGGAATATTTTGCAGGAATCCAGATTCAAAACTGACTAACTTCAGGGTGAGTTACTGAAACATCTCAGCACAATCTTGCTTGCAAAAAATGGCCATGCATGGCTTTAAAATATTTTTTATTTTTATTATTTTTTAAAGATTTATTTATTTATTTATACAAGCTGGGGTACAGACCAGAGGCATGGGGTGGCGAAAGGGTTCACCAGAGACAGAGTGGGAAGCAGAACAGACAGATCGACAGAAACACAGTGCTGAGGGGAGCAGCGGGCGAGACAGGAGAGGTCTGCTGTGCCATGTGGGAATCTCCCCGGCTGGGTGTCAAACTAGTTAGTAATTTATGATGGCTTTAATAAAATAAATCACTAAATAACTTGCTTTCATGGCATCTTACATTTTATATTCCACTGTGAGAATAAGAGGACAAAAAGATTTTCTGCATCCTGATTATGAAGCAAAGATAATTACTTTACATGATAAAGGCACAATAAGTATTTAAAAATGAATAGCTATCCACCCATTTGTTCCATAAGCACTTACCTTAAATAGTGATGAAAAAAATAAAATAAGGTGAGGTGATAATGAGTGGACTGTGTGTCCTCAGGAAGGGTGGTGCCCAGCATGAAGACTGGGAGCCCGTGCTACAGTCTTAATTCCAAAATTACTTGAAAACTGCAACTCCTATTAAGTATTTCTAATTTAAAATTGCCCGAAGGTATTTGATAACATTCAATTTTCAATTCACTGTTTCTTATAGGTAGTTGTGTGTTTGCCTTAGGTTTTATGTGCTTTTCCTGGGGTTATATTTTCCTTCCATTTGAAAATGTAAGACCAAAGTTATTTTCAGTAATTTGGAGGTAAATCCTTAAGCATGATTTTCCTCTCTTTGGCTAATGTTTCATTGACCTCTACACTGTTCAAATTTCTAGAATGCCAACCAAGTGATTATTTTGGACTCTCCCCAGGTGATTTTCGTTGACACTATCAGAAACTGCCTAGAACTGTTTTGATGATTGTAAGTTTTTATGTTTGGATAGCAGCTAATTTATAATCATACACTGTTTTGTTGGATATTTGAAGTTTACTTGCTAGTGACCTCTTTTTCTATAATATATTTCCCAGATAAAGTAAAATAAACATGCTGAAAATCTCAGACTCAGCTAATCCTTTAAGAATAATTTATCAAGTGCCTATCATGTGCTAAATGCTTGTACTATTAGATTAAATATTGTGCAAATATTATTCCATCCTTTTTATTCTGAAATTTAAAATTTGATGTTTCAACATGTTCAAAGAGAATTTTTCCTTTAAAGAGTTCTCAAAGTTTTACATGTGTAAACAAATTAATGCCTTTAAAAGTTTTACTTATACCTAATTAGAAATTTTGTGGCCAAGGAAATCTAAAAATATTTTCCCTGATACACAGTCTCATTTAGAGGAATTTGGTTTTTGTATTAAGTACCTTAAAGTAATAAATGATTGCTTAATCTTTATGCTGACACATAAAGAATTGCTTATTTATCCAATTTGTTGTGATTTTAAAACTAATTTATAATGAAAATTAACGTGAAGAGTTGAATAGTAGCCCAGGTTTTGCTCCTGCTTGGAAGAAGTAATTAATCTTTAACTTCTGTATCCCTAGCTACCTTCCCTCAAAAGCACAAATCTTCCCTACCAGAAACCTCTTAAATTCCCAAAGCATTTGAAAGATACACTAGCATGGGGCAGAAAATTAGAGCAGTGCTAGAATGGGGAATGACAAGTATGGATTTGAATTCAGAATTCAGAGTTCCCCTACCCCCACCCCCTTAGATTTAATGTGTGATAAAAACAGTGGCTTATAGAGTCTGTTCTCATTCAAAGCCTGATTGTGGTTATGTTTCCTGTAAATATGTTAACCACTTACAGAAGTCCACAAAGAGTTTTTGAATGGTTGATCCTATTTAACAACCTTTAAAAGAGTTCTTGGGTGTTTGGGGACAGGACGAGCAGGGTAGGCTTAGGGTAGTAGAAGGGGTTAAGGAGGGAAAACAAGGAGAGGGATATGAATTTTATAAAATGTTATTTTAAACCTTAAAGTTTTATTTTAATTTACACCTAGGCATTGTAATGTGATGTCAAGTGCGGATAATTTAAAGTTCAAAAGATGGGGATCCAATCAGATTAAAGTCAATGCCCCTCATCATTATAAGCCAACCTACTCAGTTGACTCTGTATCTATTATGTCCTCTTCCCATTGCAATAGAGGAGGGTACTCTCCTTGTCAAAGGACCAGTCTTCCCACCCCACCCCATCCCACCCCCCCCAACCCTATGATCAGAATCTCATTCCCTTTTTGTCCTTTTAAAAATTCTTCTTCCTCCTTCTGTATCCTAACCTTTCTTTCTACTGGATCCTTCCTATCAGCATTTAAATATACACAAATCTTTTCATTAAAAAAATGTATTCATTCTTTCTGTTTGCCACCCTAATTCTCTCTCTTTCCTGCACTTAGGAATAGCATACAAAGAAAGTGATTGTCTTTATTCAATGGCTCCATTTTCTTTGCACATAAATACTAATTACATCAATTGATATCAATCAAGTCTACCATTAAAAAAGTAAATCTCATTTTGTCTCAAACTAATCCCCTAGTAAAAAAAATCTTTTCTGTTGCTTCATGAGTTTTAATTTTTTGAAAATAAAATGAAGAAATTATTTTGAAGGTAAGCTAATATCAATTACTCTTCTTTCAATTAAGGTAAACTAAAAAGTCATCTTTAGTCATAAAAAGGAAGAATTGATGCTAAGTCCAGCTTATGGACTTAGTGTATGTACAAAAAAGAAGAAGTGTATATGTAGTGTATCATACACTACAAAAAGGAAGACGTGTATATGTAGTGTATGATACATACACTAAGTCACTAAGCTGGACTTAGCATCAGTTCTTCCTTTTTATGACTAAAGATGACTTTTTAGCTTACCTTAATTGAAAGAAGAGCAATCGATATTAGCTTACCTTCAAAATAATTTCTTCATTTTATTTTTAAAAAATTAAAACTCATGAAGCAACAGAAAAGACTTTTTACTAAGGGACTAGTTTGAGCCAAAATGATATTTATTATTTTAATGGTAGACTTGATTGAAATTCAAGTAAAGTTTTTAAATTGATTTTAATCATAACACAAAGATTTATTGTTAGTGCTGAATAGTAAAACTTGTAAAATCATAAACCAATGCAATATGAATAAAAATATAGTTTGGGATATATTGTAAAACTATAAAAATATAGTTTAGGATATATATATATATATATATATATATATATATATATATATATATATATATACACACACACACACACCAGATCTTATATATAAAATCTTTTATAGGAGATTTTGACAAAATATTTTCTTACTGAGTTTCATAATTAGGTTCAAATACAGATCTAACAGTTTTATTGGTTTCTCCATCTTTTTTATAGACCTGTATGTGGATAAAAAAATTATTTGAATGAAAAGAGAAAATGAAATTTACATACAAATGTGAAAGCTGTGCTTGTTTTTTGCTGCAAAAGTGCTCAATCATGGGCCAAATATGTGAGATAAACATGCATGTGTTTAATTTTCAGGAGTAATCAGTTTCTTTCCGGGTCTTTGATGCTTCTTAAATAAGAAAACTACTCAGATTTAAGGTCATCACCAGAAATAATCTTTTATGTTTCAGACAGGGCAAACATCTAGAGCACCTGGTTTGTCATATGAATCAATTCCTCCTTGCAATGTCAGTCCCCTCCTCTCTCTCCATGTGCAGGCCTTCTCCCATTCCATAGCTCAGGATATAAAACCTCAGTCTGTCTAGAATTTACAGTCACATGAATTCTCCGCAGATGTGTAACTGAATTTGTTCCTATTCTCCTATCAATCTCTCTGATATTAATTTGTTTGCACTACTAGACCAAGAACTTAGAGGTGTGGGGGGAAATTTCCCCCATGCCCCTATAATGATGTCAGTGTAAATGTGAATTTTCTTGGGACACCATCAACATAGAGGCCGATAGTTCTTACAAAAAAGAACTTCTGTTTTCAGACATTAAGATAAACATAAATGTATCTTTTCCTTGTTTTGGGTAGAGTTTTGCAATAGAAAATTTTTCCTAAATTTCACTGTCATTTACAAATCTTACAAATTCTACAGCATGACATTTGTTGGTGAAATATGTTTTTTCATCAACCTATATAGAGAAGCTGTTGTTTTCCTGTTTATTATACCAAATCTCTTCAGCTTCAAGTGGCATATCATCAATATGTCAACATATACTGGCTAGGGGTGGAATTCTTTTCAAATATTTTGTATGGAATTTCACCCTAACTTTTTACTAACTATAATTTTACCCACTATCATTAATAAGTTCTTACCAACTACACAACTTTTCCTTTTTCTAGGTTATATAACTCCTAAGTCACTTGCTTCCTGAATCATTTTACTGAATGTGACTTTTGTAAAACTAAAATCTTCATTGTGTTTGTTAGAGACTCAAAATAATTTTTTTAAACACTCAGCATCTCAGTTTTGTGATTTTTTTTAATATATACATTTTTATTGTTATATATATATTTTACATTTTGTATTCCCCTTGTGTAACCCACCACCAATTCACCCGTGATCCTTCTCCGTGGTCCCTTGTGTCCTTTTCTACTCCATTTTGTGCCCTTACCCTCCCCTACCCTCCCCCCACACCTGCTGAGTGTCTCTCTCCTATTTAGTTTCCTTATAGTCCTGTTACAAGTGAAACCATTCGATATTTTTCTCTTTCTTTCTGGCTTATTTCGCTGAGTATGATCCCCTCTAATTCCATCCACGTCGCTGCAAATTGCATGTGTTTATCTTCTTTGAATGCTGAATAGTATTCCATTGTGTATATGTACCACATCTTCTTGATCCAGTCATCTATTTTTGGACATCTGGGTTGCTTCCATACCTTTGCTATTGTGAACAGTGCCGCAATGAACATACGGGTGCATGTATCCTTTTGAATTAGTGTTTTTGTGTCCTTTGGGTAGATTCCCAAAAAGTGGTATTGCTGGGTCGTATGGAAGTTCCATTTTTAGCAGTTTGAGGAACCGCCATACAGCTTTCAATGGTGTGATTGGTGTGTGTCTTTTCAAATCTACTAGTTACTGCTGCTTTTTTAGTTGTTTGCCATAGCTGACTCTCTTTGGGTTCCTTGCTGCACTGAGGTATTGAGTTGACTCAGAAGATTGTAATTTCTAATCATAAATCTTTTCCAAACTGTCCATTTACCAAAATCTAGAATCCTCCTTTTTGATTTCATACTTTGCCTTCAAAAATCACCACACATGAATGTCAGACATATTTGTGAAAAAAACAAATGCAAATACTTCATAACAGAAAGGCACAATAATCGAGAAAATCTCAATAAATGCCAACACCCCACCATACAACTGATTTTAATGTCTAAAATCCATGTTCTGCAACATTTACTCTAACAGCAAGTGGCATCGTGCTGCTTACTGTTGTGTAAGTATCTTCTTTAGAATGAAAAATTCCCTTTGATTTTCTTTTACATCAGTAGAGTTTACTTAAGTCAGTTGGTGGTACATGAAGGGAGGTGAGGAAAGGAATCTGAGATGGAGAAATTGACATCATTTGCCTGTCTTCCTCTGCTTTGTGCTACAATAGCACTCATCAGATTTCAAAGACCTCCCCACCTGGAATCAAAATCAGATGTTGGACTTATGGGGTTGGTCTTCCCAAATGGGTGTCGCAAAAGATAGGCTTTTCTCAATATGCCCAGACTAGGCCTCTTCTCACCTTGGTGTGCACAGAGAGGGAAAACAAGAGAGAATATTCCAAATAAGAGTTTGCCAATGAAACACCCCAATTTATCCATTTCCTCATGGGCAAATGCCCAGCCAAACAGGGTTTGCCTGAAGCAGGGCCACTGAGGCCCAAAAGCTTGCCACAAGGCACCTTCTGGCAGAGAACCATGGAAAAGAGATTCCAAATTAGAAAGCTGGGACAAAAGGAAATACCACATCAAGATAATGGTTGCCATTGTCTGCCTCCCCACATGTCTGTCACACATGTGTCTCTTTCAAGTGTCTCTGTACATCTCTCCCCCATGTGTCTTCTTCAGTATCTCTTCCCCAGCAGTGCCATGGTGTAAGCCAGGCAGCAGGAGTCAGAGCTCTTTTCCTTTCCTCACTTGCCTTCCATGTTATATAGCTCCACCGCCCAGGTCCCAGCACTAAGTCAAGGTGCTATATGTAAGTGGGGGCAGGGAACATGGTCACTCCCCTAACAGTTATTGAACTGTGTAAAAACTTTGTGCCTAACTGTAACCATGGGTCCTAATGAATGCATTAAAGAGAACATTTCAAACTTAAACAAGAAATTGTGAAAAAGCATGATGATGTAAAATTTAGTGAATTGGTTTGAGAGTGTGATCTTTCCCATCACTCCTTTAATAAATTCTAAGTGACTTTGAAACAGCCTTTTGCAATTTGTTACTTTACTTATTTTTAACGTCATCTTTTTAATGTCAATAAAAACAAAATTCTTTCCTTTTTTATATTTATATCCCAGTGTGATACAAGCTTAGTTGTGTGCTGAATTTTTTAAATTATTCTCTCTTAGAACAAATTATGCATTATCGATGTATTATTGGGTTCACATTAAGATATTTTCACCACACTGTAGACTGGATTAGTATCATAAAGTGGGGATGTACTGTATTTTCCGGCCTCCATACATAGTCAAACTACTCCATTTCTGGAGCTGCACTTCCTTAAGAGACTTTTAATTGATTTCCCTCATCTGCAGTTAACCCACCCTTTAAATTCTCTACTATATTGCCATTGGGTAACTTTTAAAATGCAAAATTTTATGCCTCTCTCTTCTTGAAATTCCTCAGTAATTACCAGTGAATAATTCTTAAGATGAAAACCAAAATCCTTAATCAGACATACAGTGACCTGTGTGATTAGCTGCTAACCTCACAAGACTTGTTTCTGACATCTACCCTCCAAGTATTCCATACATACAGATCTGCAACACCCCTCATCTAAGAAGCCACGTCTAATCTCTGCACTCTTGTTCATGGCATTTTGCCTCTGCACTTAAAGTTTCTAGTCCTTCTATTTTATTTTTACTCATCCTTCAAAGTCAAGTTAAAATGTCTTTTCCCTAGAGAAGCTGGAAGTTCCTCAGTACTATATCCTTCTACCTAATTTCAGTTATAATTCTAATTACACAATAATGCACGAGTTGTCGGTTATTATCTATCTTGAAGCAGCTCTGATTGCTCCTAGAAGACAGAGAATGTACTTGTTGTGTTTACCACCTTATCTTTAAACATAAACATGTGATTAAAAAAAAACCAATTGAATGAATGTTTAAATTTACTACTTTCTTCTTTCATGTTAAGTCCTCATCTTTAGGAATGAAATTGCCGTAATCATTACATTAAACAACCTGAATTTTTATTTCAGTTTTTTATTAATTAGACTTTTCCCAGTAAATAAATTACATAACATTTAAAATACCTTTTTAAAAAAATGATGGCTCTTCTCCCATCTCATACATGTTATACATTTTACATGGTAAACTACAGTTTTAAAATAGAGCCTAGTAGCAAACTAAAATTGTAAGTTATAAAAATAATTATCTGTGGCTTGAGTTTATGGGATGAAAAATCATCCCATTTATTTGTAAGAGCAAATACAAATACAAATTTGAGATTAGCATTGCAGCTGTTTAGTATTTCAATTCCAATTACTTACAGGAGGGCATAGTTTAAAAATGAACAACAAAAATAGAAATATAAATTTTTAGTTTAATTGTTCTTATTATTATTTACAGAGGACATTTGGAAATCAGTATATCCTATAAAAATATATTTAATTTTAATAAATTCACATGCCAGATTATTATTTATTTTCTTTTTTGTTTGGATACTAACTAAACGAGACATGAACTTAGCTCTTTTCTCCTGGGATACAAGAACACACTATATAAACTCAACCAGAACATCCAGATGTAAATGAACTGTTCATCCAGAGTTCACAGGATGTTCACTTTGGCTTCAGCCCTTCCAGACTGGATCCATATCAAGAATTTTTTTCAAATTAATTAAGAGTTCTGGCAAAATTGAGGAATATTGCTATTTCAGCTTAAAATCTCTTGGATTGACCAGTGATCTTAAAAGTTGATACAATGTGATCAAAAATTATTTAAAGTATGAAAATCAAAAATTAAACTCACTGCATTTGTTTCAGGTTTTCTACCCTCACGATATTTTTGAAAATCAGAGTGGGTATTTATCAGAGAGGAATCCAAAATTAAAGATAGAAAAGGACATCTCTCTATTTAGTCTTTTTCTCTCCAATATCCTGGATTGCGGCTGTCCAGCTACTCTGGCTGCCCACTGCTAATTAGCTGTTCCCTGATTATCTGAGCATGGCTACACCAGGTGTTGGATATTTTGACTAGAACAACCCCTATGGTCATAGGAAGGGTAATGATTTCTTTCTTAAGAATGAAAAACTAGAAATAATATCTTGGAAACACTGAAAGAAAAAATCAATCTAGAATTTTTTCTCATGAAACAAACCGTGGTAAAAAAAAATTTATTTCAGTAGAAAACTGAGAGGATCAGTCCTCACTGCCTCTGGGCTACACAGGCTGCTAAAAGAAAGTTTTTGAACTGAAGAAAAATGATGCCCAATGGAACCCTAAACCTGCAGAAATCAATAAAGGGGACCAGAAAAGGTAAATATTTAGTTAAATATTAAAGATTGTTTTATTATTTTTATTTTATCTATATATTAATTTCTTCAAAAATATATATTGACTAAAAGAAATAATATATTGCCACTTATCACATTATATAAAAGTGAAATATGAGAAAATAGGAGCACAAAGAGCAGAAAAGGGGATAAATAGGATTATTTAGTTATAAAATTCTTACATTGTTCATGGAGTACCATAATATTTTTTAAAGGTAATTATTTACTCTTACGTGTTGATTTATTATGAACTCCTTTTTACTTTTGACCAGCTATCCATCTTTGAGGTCCACCTAAGTTTTTTCTTCCATTGTACTACTCAAACTACTATTCTTTGTTTAAATTTTTTATTGAAGTAACATCATTGCTAGTACTTGGAAATGTAGGATCTCCCCTTCAGTGTAGGACAGTCCATCACCCCCAAAGCACCCATAGTCCCCCACCATAGTCTATTGTGCTCTTGCCCCAATTTGTTCTTGCCCTTCCCTTCCACCTCCCTCTGGATGCCTCAGTTCTATGGTCAGCTTTCAAAACTTAGTTTTTAAGTTTGACTTTATAGGCTACATTCTTAAATAGGGTCCTAAGTATTGTGATCAAGCAAGTAGGGACTATGTTCAGACCAGCCTGAATGCTGCCCCTCACCACTAATACAGATCTGCAAAAGCTATTTAACTTCTCTACACCTAAGTCCTTCATTCACAAGGATTTAAAATGAATCTATCTTATGCTGCTGTTGTGAGGATTGAGATAGTTTTGGAACTCATTAAGGAAGGTAGCTGGCAGGCAGTACTCAGAAAATATTTGCTGTTATTGAGGTACTTGTAGTTCTGAGTCAGCTGAGCTTTATTTGCTTCATTACTTACCAATTGTATGATTTTGGATGAAGAAGAGAACCTCTCTGAACCTCAGTTTATTTATATACACGATTGTGAAAACTTTGCACAGACATGCCATGGTGTGTTTTCAGTAAGAGATTGCATATACCTGTGGGTTTTGTCCAGTTGATTTCTGCAACATGTATGGTTTTCTCTAGGATGACGAAGGGAAGACAGTGGCAGAGCAAGATCAAGTAGGGGATGAGAGAAGGTGTTGCTTCCACCATGAAAATATTTTTTTTTTTTGCCTTATTATGGGCAGACTTATCAAATGCTTCAAAAGCAGTAAGAATATTTTAAAATGTCCTAAGATGTCCACACTAGTTCTAAATAGTCAACTAAAATGAAATATTAATAAGAAAAGCAAATCAGCTTCAAAGATAATCTTAGAGTGTTTTCTTCGCATTCTGATTATCCCTTATAATTATTTGACAATTATGAATGTAATTATACAACAGGAAAACATTCGGTTTTGGTGAGTGAGCAATTTTCCTGTGAACTTGTCTTCATTCATCCACATATTCAGAACAGACACATCTATATAAAGCTCTACTATTACAAAAAAATATCTTTAATATCAGCCTTACTTTAAAAATAAACAAATTGTACAACATTTTATAACCTATTATATATTGACCAATGAGGAAAACCTACTTGTAGTAGAATTTTATGTGCTAGGAATGAAAATGTTTTTGACCTTAAAAGATTTTTTTAAATGATAAATATACAAAAATCATCAATTATATTTAAAAATGTATCAATTTAAAATTGCACACATTTTGTTTTATGTACAAGTGTTAATAATTTTAGTTCAGCCAAGTTATTAATAGCTTTATAGTGGCTTTGTGCTGTATACTGAATATAGGTATAAAGCATATGTGAACTCTAAAAGGAAGACACATTTATTGGCCTAAAGTTAGCTAGCTCTCTGTTCTATTTTGACCCACTTATGAAGTGTACCAAATGTCATGGTCATTGGTGTTTTTTTTTTTTTTTAAATAGTGCTCTCTATTCACTTTAGAAAATACATCAGCTCAAACCTATGTCAATCAATCAGAGCATATGGTTGGCATTCAATATACATTTCTTGTTTTTTTTTTAGAGATTTATTTATTTATGCATACAAGAGCTGGGGTGTAGGCCAGAGGTGGGGAGTGGGGTGAGAGAATTCACCAGAGACAGAGTGGGGACCAGAGCAGGCTGATCTACTGAAATACACTGCTGAGGGGAGGAGAGGTCTGCTGAGCCATGTGGGAAGCTCCCTGGCCAGGGATAGAACTTGTGCTCCAGTGGCTGCCTGTAGCTTCATAATGCTGAGACTTAATCCTTTGCACACCAGGGAGACCTCTATTTCTTGTTTTTTAAGTCACTCAATCATCAAAACTTGGGAAAGTATTTGGGAATATAGAATTTTTAGTTTCTGTAAAAGTTAAAAGAGTAAAAGCTCTTTCTCCACAAAGGAAATGACCTATTGGTCAAGTCAAGAGAAGCACACGAAATATACCGAAGTCATGCAGAGTGAGGAGGCAGGAAAGACGCCAAATCAGAGCTCAGGGTTGAAGGAGGATAATGGTCAGACTGTTCAGTGTCTTCTGCTTTGATCAGATGTGGCGTGTGCTGACCCTGTTTACAAGGTGGACTAGATGATGCATACCGAATGGTTCTGGGACTGCTGAAATAAAGAGAAGTGTTACCCAAAGAAGGTCATGAGTTCACTGGGAAAATGAAGAAGTATAACTGTTGTCTTGAATCACTGGGGTCATAGCCAAAGAGAGAGATTATACGCTAAAACTGGGAATAAAATAGAATTCTTGGGGAGTAGTGCAGGGGGGAGAAGCCAGGCCTGTAGTCGGAGGATGAAAAAATAAATGAAAGGAAAGGTAATAAAAGCGTTGGGTGAATTAGGAAGCTAAGTCTGTGAACAAAGGGTATTAGCAAGTCCTGCCCTTCATGCAGTGCCCGGGGAAACTCTCCAGGCTCAAGGACCCTCTAAAGCACCACTCTGCCAGGCTAGACTCTGAGCTAAATGTAACTGTGCTCTCTTTCCTTTGAGTAAGTGCCTTTGTTTATTTCCCGTAAGTGACCACTTAAGAGAGCTCAATCTTGGTTCCGTTCTTGAAATTTCAATATTGTTTATCAACAAAAATATTCCTTTTTAAACTCTCAGCATTTTAGTTTGTTGTACCAAACATCTTTTGCTTGATTTCCAAACACAGTATTCTTCTTAATTCCCTCTTTTACCAACCCCAAATCACAATGCTAAAATACAGGATTCTTGAGACTGAGAAATGTTGTAATTGTTAACGCCACCCCCACCCCCCCAAATTAGGACAGTAATCCAACAAATCACAAGTCTTTTCTTCACAACAAATATGTGATATTCTTGAGCGCATTCAACAAATATTTATCAAATATCCTCATATGGTTTCTGTTTTATGTATGTGTGTCTTGTATGAGATCCATAAGCTTTTGGGGGGCGTGGGTCCCTGTTTGGTGATCTTTGTTGGAAGAGAGGACACCAAACTTTTGATTACTACCTCATACCAGCTCCCCAAAGGGTGTGGCTTTAATGATAATGTACTTTTTGTGATCATGTCAATTTCCGTTAATAGCAGTATTTCTATTAACATCATTTCTGAGGTGATGTTTTGTGGCTCTACTATAGTGTTCTTGTCAATTCCTAATATCAAATATTTTTATAACTGACTTCTAAATTCTTGTTCTGCATTTCCTTTTGTCTCGTAGATAGGAATGCCGATTCTTTAGTAGCTACATCTCAAAAGTCATTTTTGAACTTTTTAGGATGAAGCAATGCTTCCTAAGCAGAGTTTAGGAGCAAAAAATATTCCCCCCTTCTTCTTTCCATATTTTTTCAAAGATTTCCAGACTCTATTTCACTATTGGTAGAGATTATGTGAGTTGGACTGACTTTCCAGTGCCCGAGAATATGTGTTCATAGAATTTGGCTGTAGAGCTGTGCTTCTCAGCTTGAATGCATATATGAACTGTCTGGGGATCTTTGAAACATGCAAATTCTTCATTGCATGTCACTGAACTTGTTCAGTGCAGGAAATCCCTTCCTGAACCCTAAACCCACAGGTAATCAACCTTACCTGAAATTTCTTAGAAATGCTTTTATTTGAATTTGTTAGACTCTTGGGTATCATACTACTTTATGAATCAGAATCTACATTTTAACATGATTCAGATATTTTATACATTAAAGTTTGGAAAGCATCACATAGAACCAGCTGTGTGATGGCAAAAGTCAAAGCATAATTACTACCCCTTCTCTGATTGTATCTGTACTGTATCCTTTGATTGGTCCCTGAGGGTGCAGCTGCAGGGGTATTGTGTCAAGAGAAGCAGCCTGTCCAAATTAACTTCCTTGTGTATTGAATCTTGAAATGCTGATGTCATTTCTACTGTGTATAAATCTGTGTACCAACATTTGCAAATGATGTCTAAGGTTGTATAAGAATTAGATAATTTGGGGTTGTATAAGCAGATAAATAATCTTTTGTCTTTTATAGAGCTATATCATACACAGATATCACATGATATACTTAGAGGCATTTGATTTTGAGATCCTTTAGAGCAATAATTCCCAATCTAAATCCCATGGAAAAATAGGTTGAGAATAACAAGTAAGCATTATGTGAAAAAAAGATGTTTCCATGGTGCATGAGGTTTGATAAATTGAGAGGAACGACAATTTTTTTTAAAAAATTTTTTCAGAAACTATAAATTACAGAATACTGTTGTTGAGTCATTTGAATCTTTATTGCAATACTTCCCAAATGTATTCAGTCTGAAACCCTTTGTCACAGAGGTTCTCAAATGATTACAGTTCTGTAGAACCCAGTTTACAAGTTGCATTCTGCAGACCAAATTCAGCCCACTACCAGGTGTATCGCCCATGGCCTAAGAACAGCTTTTAGATACTTAAGTGGTTAAAAGTGAAAGAAGAATATTTTATGATGTGAAAATTATGTGAAATCCAGATTTCCGTGTTCATAAGTAAAGGTTTGTTGAAAAATAGCCAAGTTTATTTGTTCTCAAATGGTCTATAGCTGCTGTCACGCAACAGTGCCAGCTCTGGGTAGTGGAGACAGAAATCATGTGTCCTGCAAAGGCAAAACTATTTTCAATCTGGCCCTTTACACACACACACACACACACACACACACACACACACACACACAGCTACCAACACTGGCTACGAAAATACTGCTAAAAAGACCTAACTTCATCTGCAAAATAATAATAAAATTGGAAAAAAGTACTACCTCTTTTTGATAAGTAGAGGTGTGCTAAAAATAACATTCCATAGAAAATTAATGTTTTCTTATAGAAACGTTTTTAAAATCATGTAGGTGTGTACAATATTATTATACACATATTATTATATTATTATATATATTATATATATAATATATATATATTATTATATTATACTTCATATTATTATGAAGTCGTATTAAGAATTTTTTACAGTGAATTTCCACAAATTTCAAACTTTCAAATATAAAGAGTTTTGATTTCATAGCAAATGAAACAATTAAAATAAATTTTACTTGAGTTTATTTTGAGCTGGTTCATTTATTACAGCAGTTCTTAAGGTTTTTGATCTCAGGAGCTCTTTACATTTGGAAAAATTGTTGAGGGCCTCAAAGATCTTTTGTTTGTGTAGATTATATCCATCAATGTTTATCAAATTAGAAATTAAAACAGAGAAAGTTAAAAATATTGATGCTCATTTAAAAATAACAATAAACTCATTTCACAGAATGTAAATGCACATTTTATGGAGAATAACTATATTTTCCAAAGAGTGATATTGTTTGAGATTATTTTTTATGAGTTATTTTTAGTGTTTAGTTGAATGGAATAGCTAGATTCTCATCTATTTCTCCATTCAATTGGATATAATATCACATATCATTAGACCTCTGGAATACTCCATAGTATACCCATAAAGGAGTGAGTATGAAAAAGGTAAATGAGGCCTTGGACATTTTGTGAAAATATACTTGGCACCATGAACTCTCTGAAGGGGTCTCAGGGACATCCAGGGTTCCTTGTATCATACTTTAAGAACTGTTACTCTTTTTTAACTGAGAATGAATGCTTAATCATATGCATATGCATCACACACATATTTATAGTGGTAAAAAATTTTGATGGTTTTCAATTTAGGGATGTAATATGTTTTAAGCATTTCGTTGTAAGCAATCTGATTTGATTATTTGTTGAATTCAGCTTTCAAAGTCAACGTGTTTGGAGTGTTATGATTGTGTATGTAAGAATTTAATCTGAGCTCAAGCCCAGATGACAGAAACATGATTCTTTCTTGTGGCTAGCAATACTGGAACCTCTATCCCAGTATCACTCCTCACCTGCTGGGGAAATTTGGAATTCTTTCAGTTCCATGCTACCACAGGGACTCCTTGACCCAGGGCTGGCAGCAATGACACGGTGCAAATAGGAACTTGGGGAGGGTGGTTGATAAAATGACTTTTCCTTTATGAAAGGCAGGGATTAATTCAATATTTTTTCTCCCTATTGTTTTTGGGCTTTGGATCAAGTCTTCCTGTTTCTCTTTTTTGTTTTGTTTTGTTTTTTCAGAAAGGAGCATAACCTCACTGCTTTCTCTATATCCTCCTACTATTGTTATGCTTCTAACAATTCACACTAGTTCAAAAATAATTTCTTGACTCATATAACTTGAAAGTCTTGGGTATAAAAGGTAGAGCTGGCTTCAGACATGTTCAGATGTCTCTCTTCATTTCTAAACTTTCTCTGGATTGGTTCATTCCTACTTGAACTGGTTATTTCTACATGGTGAAAAGTATGGCATCCATTACAGTCTTTCTAGATAGAGGAGGAAAGAGATTTACTTTTTTAGCCATGCTATTATCAGTCCCAAATTAAAATATGTAAACTGACCAACCAAGGTCACATGCCCTACCCTTAGCTAGGAATGGGAGTCTTTATTGGAAGACACCCACACACACACATACACACACACACACACTTGAATCACATTGTATGTGACAGAGGAGTTGGTAGGGAAATTCAGGGGAGCTAGTAAGGAAAAATTTTTTCCTGAACTTCTTGCTTCTAAATGAATTCCGGGGTCTTCTGAGGTTTTCTGAGTGTCTTTGCAATTTTTAAATTGTAGTTACTAAATTGGACAAGTAGGAATAATAATTATTTTGAAGGAAGCTAAGAAATAAGATTTCAAACAGTAGATAAGATTTAGAATTTTAGAACTCTCTCTGCTCTTAACCCATTATTTTTCATCTCCAACTAGGCACAGCTTCATATACTAGAAAGTCCATCCATTTTTATCTCAAAGATTCCTGAAATTGTCATCCCTTTATGTTTTCTCAATTCACAGACTATTACACCGTTTTTGTTGAGAAGAAAGTTGATACTCAGTGAAATTTAATAATTTTTCTAATATCTTGATTAGTAAATGGTAGAACTGAACCTTTCTCAATCTAAGCTAATTTTCTTTCCACCATTCTTTCTACCTTTTTAATAAACATTTTGCTAACTGAGTAAGTCTTAAGTTTATTAGGCATAGTTGTGAACACCAAGGATACAAAGTGAACAAAGCAGTCAGTTCTTTGCTGTCATGGAATTAATGTCTTAGTGGCAAAGACAGGAAAGAGACATATATGCTGTGATTTAATATATAGAAGGTGATCAGGAAAATGTGTTTTTTAATTAGGGTGATTAGGAATAACATTTTTGAGATTGCACTTGAGCAGAGACTTGTTGGAAGCCAGGAAGCATGCCAGAAGGATATTAGAAGGCAGAGTGTCCGAGACAGGAGAAAAGGAAGAATAAAGGCTCTGGAGTGACAATGTTCTTGGCGTGTTTACAGTGAATAGCAGAGGCTCAGGGTCTGGAACTAATTTTGGATAGGAGTGGGAGAAGTAAGGAATATGGTCAGAGATGTAGCCAATGGACATTTTATCCAAAAAGATCAGAGAGATGGAAACTATTCAATTATGTATTCTCATTTTCTGAAAGAATAAAAATTATTTTATATGTTACAGCATTTACCTTGAGAAGATGGGGAAAAAATCATCATCTCTACCATCCACAAGTGAGTATTTAAGTTTATATGTTGGCCATTTGCTAATTCAGTCTTGCAATTGATATTTACTAGGCACTCACTATATTCTAGATCCTAAACTAGATGTTAAAGCTGTGGAAAAAGAAAAGTAGCCTCCTGTCCTCCAGGAGTAGTTGTATGTCACATACAACAGGAGGAGGATCGGGTTGGCAAGAGCATCTTGCATCATTGGCCACACATTTTTTTCCAGATGTTGATTTCTATAAGCCCTAGATGAAAGTCTGCCCTTTACTGAGAGGTAAAAATTTTAAGTTAAATATTCTACTAGAAATGGAATTGGTGTGGTAAAGGATTAATCTTACTACTGCTTCAGAAGGGTTTAAAAACATTTAATTTCCATGTAACAGTCATTAAAAATGCATGTTATCATGCACTCTGGGAAGCAATCCTTTCCATTATTTGAGGTAGAGTGAACAAAACATGATTCAAAAAGGAAACAAAGGTGAAAGTAAAGAACAACATGAAGAAATATACATATAGCTACCAAGAACCTCTCTGGGATTAAATGATATGACAGAGAAGAGAGAAACAATGGAAACAAATCAGAGAGAGAACCAAACCACATTCCATTTTCCTGAGTGAGAGAGAAGTGTAACTAAGGATGAAGCAAAGTTAATGTGATATGCAGAAAATATTTTTAGTATGGTTTTCCTCTGTACTGAAATGAGGAAAACAGAGCAGAAGGCAGGACAAATGAAGAGACTGCATAATGAGCTGTGGGATTTGAGAGGATGCATCTCTGTGGAGTGGCTTCTACCTCCACCATTAGAAGTGCTGCCTGCCACCTGGCACCCTCCCTGCCTAAGACATTTTCATGTGCCTGGATTTCAGAACAAGACAGGAAAGCTGTCTATCTCTTCAATATATGCTCGCTCTCTCTCCAATATCCCCTTCCCTGCCTTTCCAACTCCTTCCAACTCTTTACTTTTGTACTTACATATTTCATGTGGGTGTGAAAGTTGGTTATATATTATAGCTACAGAGAGTTGTATTACAATTTCAAGGGCAGAAAAAGGCTATACACCAAGCTGCCAAATTAAAACCTTGCCAAAATGGTGCAAGCTAATGAAAGGGTTTGTAAATTACAGTTAAATGGATGAGATTTAGAACACAAGGAATACCACAGGAGTCTGCAAGTGGAATCACTGGGGGACCACTGGCTCTTTAACTGACATTTCTTTTGCATGATATTGTACTTGGGAATTTAAGCCTTTTTGTGTTAATGTTTTAGGAATTCTTATAAATTTCAAACTGGAATTTGGTCAGATATTATTTAAGCTAATACATCTACTATCATGTTTTGTACAATAAAATGATCAATAATAAGCACTTGATGAAAGGATGTCTATTTTATTAAAATAATATATAGACAAATGTCAAGTTGTAGAACTTAGAAGTAGGGATAATTTTATCATCTGAATCTGGTTCTTACCCTGCCATGTTCCCATAGGGTAAGAAATTCTATTAAAAATTTTCTGTACATTCTGATATGATTTAATTTTAACTAGTCCTAAAACTATGAGTGTCAGCTGATTCTGTCACAGATTAATAGACATAAGCTAATTCAAAATTATGACAAAGAAGGTAGAGTAAGGAAAGTTCAACAAATGGCATTGGGAAAACTGGACAGACACCTAGAAAGGATGAAACTAGACCATTATCTTAAACACCTTACACAAAAATATAACACAAAAATGGACTAAAGACTTGAATATAAGAGTACATAGAAGAAAACATTACCTAAAATACATGGAAAAAAAACAATACATACAAGAAAACACTAATGATAAATTCTTTGACAATGGTCTTAGTGTTGTCTTTGTGGATATGTCTCCAATGGCAAGAGAAAGAAAAAGAACTACATCAAACTTTGGCACAGTGAAAGAAAAGTCAGCCTACTGAGTGGGAGAAGATATCTGCAACCATACATCAGACAAGGGCTAGTATCCAAAATATAGGAAGAACTCAAAACACTCAACAACATAAAAGCAAACAACCTAGTCAAAAATTGGGCAGAGGATCTGCATAGACACATCTCCAAAGTAAGTGTATACGTGGCCAATAAGTACATGAAAAATGTCCAGCATCTCATTATTAGGGAAATGCAAATCAAAACAACAGTGAGTTCCTCACATTTGTGAGAATAGTTATTATCTAAAAGACAGGAAACAAGTGCTGGTAAGGATGCTAAGTAAAGGTCTTTCATACACTGTTGGTAAGAATATAAATTGGTGAAGTCATT
This sequence comes from Scalopus aquaticus, assembly GCA_004024925.1. Lineage (NCBI taxonomy): Eukaryota > Metazoa > Chordata > Mammalia > Eulipotyphla > Talpidae > Scalopus > Scalopus aquaticus. The sequence goes on along the minus strand of PVIJ01002584.1, from coordinate 98,068 downwards.
ATGGAACATAGTATGATGATTACTCAAAACATTAAGGGTAAAACACCTTATGATTGAGCTATTCTAGTTCTAGGTATTTACCCCCCAAATTTCTAGATAGTTACCCCCAAAACACAAAACACTGATTTGAAGATATATGCATGCCATGTTCATTGCAGCAATATTCAAATAGTCAAGAGTTGGAAATGACTTAAGTGCCCAACAATAGATGTTTGAATGACAAAGATGTGGCCAATTTACACACACTGGGATACCACTCAGCTATTTAAAAAAACAAGATGAAATCCTGCCATTTGCAACAACATGGATGGGCCTAAAGGTGTTATGTCAAGTGAAATGTCAGAGAAAGGCACACTGATGATTTCACTCATGTGGTAGATGAAGAAACAGAACAAATGAATCATCAAAATAAAACTCAAAGAAACTCTTAGACTATAAGAACAAAAGAGAAGACAGTAGGTAAGTTGGGTAAAAGGTGTCAATTGTTTGGTGATGAATAGAAACCAAATGTTTAGTAGAAAGCATATTGTAGTGTTACAGATGTTTATAAGGCTGCACACCTGAAATTTATATAATGCTATAAACAAATGTTATTTCAATAAAAAAACATGGCATAATTTCTAAATTGGTTTCTTCTTCCTGTAGTTTTTGGATGTTTTGTTTAATATGTATATACTTTGGAGTCAAACAAAATAAAACTTTTCTTAAATCATCGCTATATGAATTTTTAGAAATTTTTCAAGCTTTAAAAACTTTAGTTTAAGAGACTTTCTGAACATTTTCCAGCTGAAAGCAGGTGACTAAGGACTGCTAGATAAGAAGTCCTTAAAGTATTTGGTCAGAAATTTGAAGAATAAGAATTTCTTGCTTATTTATAGTCCCTAGAAATAGAAATAATCAATGTGTTATAATTTTCCAAGATGTATTTTCTATACATAATTATTAAAAAGTATAAAACAGGGCCTCCCCGGTGGCACAGCGGTTGGGCGCTGCGCTGTGGAGCTGTTGGCCACGGGTGATGCCGGTTCGACGCCCAGCCGGGGAGAGTCCCAGAGGGTGCGGCAGACCTCTCCTGCCTCGCCCGCTGCTCTCCTCAGCAGTGTATCTCTGATCTGCCTGTTCTGCTCCCCACTCTGTCTCTGGTGAGCCCTCTCACCGCCCCGCACCTCTGGCCTGTACCCCAGCTTGTATACATAAATAAATAAAAATTCTTAAAAAAAAAGTATAAAACATATTTGTAAGGGATCAAAATTTGATAAAATTAATATATGTTTAAACCAAGTTATTTCTTTCATAAATAAAATGCAATGACTGAAAGAATAGAAAACATTCAAGATTTTAAAAAGCAGATATTATTCCACATTAGCAAAGTCAAAAGCATTATGAAAGTTACAAGTATATTTATTTTAGGTGTTGTAATGGTAATTGCTTGGGTTTTGCTGACATATCAGTAGCAAATAACAGAGAGATAAAATTAGACAACTACTTAATCCCCCTTTTCCTTTAGGTCCTCGCCTATATAATTATATACAACATTAAAAAGAAATGACCTAATATCTAAACAAATATGAAGTTATCTTGTATCTACAAGAAGCACATTCCTTGTTTTTAATAAATTGAGTTGAAAAGAAAGGAAAGCAATTTGTTGCATTATTCTGTAAATGCTGTTGGTAAAAGTATTAGAAATGAGTCCTGGAAAAGGGATAGGAGTTTACCGGGCAGACTAGCATAGGATGAGGAAAATGTTTTCATGCAAGGCAGCTTTACCTTGACGGCCCCGAAGTGAGTACATGAACATCCTTAAGACATGGAGGTAGTTGGCCTCTATCAGAGTGCTGAGGGTCATTGGGAGTTGAAGCTGTAGGGCAAGTTGTGGCAGGCATGTCCTTTATAGACTGTGCTAGAACCTTTGGAATATTAAGTGCAGTTCAAACAAGAAGCCACTGAAGAGTTTTGTGCAAGCCGTGGACTGTTTATGATGACACTGTATTCATTTTCGAAAGATCATGTCTGAGGTTTAGAGAGGGTTGAAGCAGAGCTGTCCTGAAGACCAATCAGTGTTAGTCTCAGTAAGCTAGCTGATGATGTGGTAACCCAATTCTTAAATCTGAGTGTATTCTAATGCTGTTTCCCACTCATTCTATGTGCTATGTGCTCAGCATAAGTGAGGAGAGGGGCTGGGTTCCACACATTTCTTATCACTATTATAGGGAAAGAGGCAACTCAGGGTTGTGCACTGGTTCTCTTTTGCTTTGGGATGAAAATGACACATATCACCTCCTCCTAGAGTTGTAACCAATTACATGGTTCTACCTAACCACAGGAAACTGAGAAATAGGGGGCGGAGGTGAATGCTGGCTGACCACCCAAAGTTCAGGGAACTAGATGAAAGTTACCAGGGGCTGGTATGGTCTTAAGGTGGTAGAAACAACAAAGGACTGAAGTAATTTGGTGTAGTGAGAGCAAAGGGTGACAAGATGATTAATGGGAGTCTTGAGTGGTGCCAGTGTACTCAACTTAGTTGAATAATACTGACAGAGAAGTAGATGAGGGATAGAGTGATAAGTTTCCTTTTGGCCAGTGGTGTCTGTAGAGCCTAATTAAATATATCCAGTGGTACTTGTAATTCTGGAGCTCATCTAGTCAATGCGCTCTCATGATATTGGTTTGCCATTATATAATTGCAGCTAGAGATTGAAAACATGTAGGTGGACTGTTTTTCTAAGGGAGAGAATAGAAAATGAGAATAGGTGCGATCTAAAAACAGAATCACGTATGCTATCTAGACCCCAAGTCATCAAGCCCAGATTGATTTAGGAAATAGAGGTTCAGAATGCCTCCTTACACAAGACTGTAATTAACTGGGTTGTGATGTATGGTTGTGGAGGTTTGAGACACACTGTGAGATCTATTGAGTGCAATATTCATTTGACACCTAAAGAAATAAGCCTTCTTATGAGCTCTTGCAGAGATTTACTTTAGATAGTGACGAGTGATCTGAAGCCACAGGTTATTAGGCAGCAAAAGTTTATTAAATAGAATGGGTGGAAACACAGGTTCTGCTTTTTAAATATTTCTCTCCAGTGTCGTGGTTTTCTCAGTGGGGTCTCAGGAGTTGCTGCAGAATGCAAGGGAAGGTGGAGCAAAGTGATTCCTGTCTTACACCTCCACCAGTCCTGCATTTAATTGTTTGATATCATACGTCTGCATAAGATTTCATTTACAAGAAGGAGTTCCACATTTCGAGCAAAACCAACCAACTCCAACCCCCAAATATTTGCCTCTCAATCTCCAATGCTAAGAAGTCTTACTTGGGTCTTTCAGCAGTTTGCTTGGATTTTTTTTTTTTTCCCGTTGATCTTTCTACCACTCATCTTGACCCCCTGGCGTTACACACCCAGTGTTGCTCCCAGCATGATCATTCTCAAACACAAATCTAATTCCAGCCTAAAGGCAACTTCCTATCACCTTTAGTATAAAATCAAACTTTATAGAAAGACTCTAAAAAAAACTCTTCATAATCTGGCTTCTACCTTCCTCTCTCTCTCCAACTCCATTTACAGGAGCTGCTGTTTGAACCATGGGCATCGGCCATAATAAATAACTTGCATTTGCACTTCTCTGCAAGTCTGGAATGTCAGCTAATTCATCTTTTCAGATGCATAATCTCCTTTTTTGAGATTCCATACCTCCACTAGTTTGTTAGGAGTACACCCTGAGACTCCTATAGGGTGGAATTCATACTTCTCTGACAGCAAGAATCCTACCTTATTGTGTTAATGGATATTTGGGTATTTCCCCATTGCACAAACATGTTGGATAGGGATAGGGACTGCTCAATGACTCAGTTCCCTCAGAACTTGGCAATGGAGTTGGCCCTCAACCTCATTGTTAAACAGATACATTGGTGAATGCCTCTCTTGGCAGAGAATGGTGAAAACAATAGATTTTTATCTGTTGGATTCATTTGAAAAGATTTAGTCAATGAATATTGACTAAATGAATATTGACTGAGTCGATGAATATTGACTAAATGGCTTTTTAAGGTTTTGTTTGTATTGTTTTGATTTTTTTGTTTGTATTTGACATCTTTAGTGGAATTTAATAGCTTTGCAAATATAATATTTGAAAGTAACATTACAGAATATTTGAAAAGACTATGACTTTAAAATATACAGTTGACCCTTGAACAACAAGGTTTGAACTGTATGGGTCCACTTATATTCAGATTTTTTTTTCAATAAATGCAATTGGTACTCTATATTCAGTTCTCTTTTTCAAATGTTCTAAAGCATTGCTTTTTTTGTAGTGACCCATCAACAAACTTGTTAATAGTGCCCGTTTTCTACATGAAAAAGTCTCAGTGACTTGACCTGGTTTCCAAAGCCTTTGTACTCTGACCCCAAATGTCTATCTCATCTACACTTACATCTCTTCCCCCTCACATTTTTATTTATTCTATTTAATTCTTGGTGGATCTTCTCAATCTGAGGGTTTATGTCCTTACATTTTAGAACATTGTCAGTCACTCTTGTTCATGCCTTTGGAATTTCTGTGAGGCTGATATAGATGGATCTATCTCTATATAGATCTGTCTATCAATAGATCTATATATATGTCATATATATAGATATATCCTCTTTGCATTTGCTTTCTCTAGTATGATACAGAAATGTTCTGTTTTATCTTTAACTTTATCTTCAAGTATGACTTGTCTTCTGTATAGTCAATTTGCTGAAACTAAAAAGAAAATGACCATACTTTTAGTTGTGTTTTAGAGTTTTTTCATAACTTCCAGTTTTTATTTACAGAAGCAACTTATTCCTTTATATTTGAAACATCCTACTCTTACTTACTATAATCCTCTTTCATATTGTTCTGCGATTGCTATTTCCATATGTCCCATGAACTGTCTTTGGTGTTGAGTATTCTATTTTTGTTTCAGCGCTTTTGTTTGTGACTTTTCTTCAGAGGGAATGATCTTTCCTAAAGATCCAGATAACTATCCTGGGGTGATTTCAAGGATTTGTTTCTCAGGATCTTTAAGATTCACTGATTCTGAATTATTTTTTGTATTGATTCTTCAGCTTGGTGTTCTTCAGCGTTGGTAGTAAGAATCCCATTCCAACTCCCACCTGCGACTCTGTCTTGGGGTTCTAACGTTCCTAGAAGACTCCTCTTTCACCCACAGGGTGGGGCTGTTGGCCCATTTCCAGTGGCCTCACGGGTTGTACAGCCAGAGATGTTCTAGTTCCTTCAGAGTTTGTGCAATGCTTTGGGGGTTCTCCTGATTTTGCATAGGGAGTCCAGTTCTGATTCCTGATATACATGAATTTTCCTGGGCCAGATACTAACCTTGAATGGCCCTGAAAACCCCAGGCTTTGAGGCCTGTAATATCTCCTATACCTGACTCATTTTATGTTCCCTTTGTACTTCTAGCATGTAGGAACTTCCTTTTTTGCTTTTGAGTTCTACTACACTTGAAATCTAAAAATACTGATTGTGTCCCTAATGGTATGGGTTTGGAAATGTTGCATTAAATTCCATCTTATCTGGAAAACTGTTAATATATTTTCGAATGCCTAAATGTATATTCATTTGTTTCTTTTTTTTTTTTTTTTTTTTTTTTTTTTTTTTTTTTTTTTTTTTTTTTTTTTTTTTTTTTTTTTTTTTTTTTTTTTTTTTTTTTTTTTTTTTTTTTTTTTTTTTTTTTTTTTTTTTTTTTTTTTTTTTTTTTTTTTTTTTTTTTTTTTTTTTTTTTTTTTTTTTTTTT